>WYDI02038796.1:0-17419 GCA_009867235.2 Psittacus erithacus | reverse complement strand
GTCACTCCAGAAATAGAAATGGGTTCCACCCCTTGACAGCTTGATGGCATCAGGGTACACTGTGCACCGGTATCCACAAGAGCCTTATACTTCTGCAAGACTGATGTGCCAGGCCATCTGATCCACACAGTCTAGTAAATCCGATTGTCCCATACTTCCACCTGGCTGGAGGCAGGTCCCCTCTAATAGTGATTGCAATATTGGTCATTTATGCTTTGTATAAACGGATTATTCTTCTTTATCACAGGAGCTGAAGTAAAATCAGCTCTTCCACTCCATCTGGGAACCTGCTCACCAGAGCAGCTTTCACGTGATGATCAGCCTTGACCTTTGTTCTTCTCTTCAATTCACGCACCCGTTCCCCCAGAGCTAAGGTAGAGCTAGGTTTTCCCTCCCACTTTCTCATGTTTTCTCTGTGATCCCAAAGGTAAAACCATAGGGTGGCCTGTGGCATGTACCTCTCGAGCAATAGGAAGCCTTTTGTTAATAACTGCAACGTGTGCTGGTCCACGTGGGGAGCTGGATAAATCAGATAGATCGTCTCTCAATTGAGGTCCTGGGACAGTTTTTCCACAGCTGAAATGATGGAAGGGGTGAGATTGTCTTCAAACTCTCAGAGTTGTTGAATCACTTCATCCACTGTTGGTGATGCTACATCATGCCAGGTTATTAATACCAGTGAATGGGCATATGATGATAGTGCACTCCGTGTAAATTTCTGCCAGAGGGGTCATGTACATTTGACTTCGTCTGGATCTGCAGATGCATTCCCAGCATCCGGCCTGTGATAGATCATCTCTACAATGGCTGATTCGCCCAGAGACTGGATGCTTTTCTCTCTTGTGGTCCAGTTGGCCAAACGACTCGTAACGCCATCCTTGTACGGAAACCTTTTTTTCCCAGCTGCCAAGAGCCGCCTCCAAAGACTGAGGGACTGTTTCTCTTTTGCAACTGCTTTGTCAGTTCCCCCTTCCCTAGCAAGTGATCCCAGCTGCTTGGCTTCCCTGCCTTCTAGGTTGTAACCGTAGGCCCCATTGTCCCAGCATTGAGGCAATCAGGTGATGTGCTCTCCTGAATGATGGGTGAAATCTTTTCGCATATTCCATAGCTCGGTTGAGGTCCAAGGTAGACAGCTCACCTCTTCTGCCTTTTCTGATCCACATAATAATAACTCTGGTTCAGATTCTGTCCAGTGTAGTAAGTGCACTGATTCTTTATTTTTCTTCACTGTTGTCGTGTACTGTACAGGCTGCTTTTTGTGCCTCTTGTTTGCTTTTCCCCTTGCATACAGGGGCAACTGATATTGGCATGAATTGGTTCTTTGATTTAGCTGCAGTGACTATCACTGTCATTGGATTGACTGCAGTGTCTGCCACTAGGATTGGAGTGGCTGCAGTATCTATTGTCCCTGGGGTTGATGCAGCTGCTGTGCTTGGGGATTGAGTAGCACGAGCAACTGCAGTGTCTGTTGCTGTCAGTGTTTGAGTAGCTGCTGTACTTGTCACTAGGGCTGGTGTAGCTGCTGTACTTGTAGCTGGAGCAGCTGTACTGTCTGTTACTTTGCCATCAGATCCAGAGACATCTTTTTCTCTTTGAAGGTGCCGGATAGTGTTGAACAGGGCTCTAAGCATAGGCCAAGCCCCAGCCCATTGCCATGATTTGTTCCTCTCTGGTATGACCAGGATGACAGCACACCTCACTTAAGTGTTTTACTAGTTTTTCTGGATTTTGCACTTGTTCAGTGGTGAAGTTCCAAAGCACTGGAGGGGCCCACTGGCCTAGATACTTGCCCATACTATCCCACACACTCTGCCACTCATGACTGTCCAGCCTCAGGGAAAGTCTCTTGATGTCTAACCCCGGACGAGACCCAAAATTGACTCTGCTTTACTCTTGAGATCAGAAGAAATGGTCGTGAGTAAAACACACTCTGTATGTGTGCCAACATGCTGATCCCCATCACAATCAGCAGGCAGGTCTCAAGGGCACCCAAAGGCCATTCAAAACCGGCAGAACTCTCAAATGATGCTGTAAATAGTCGGGGGGGGGAGGGGGTTGGGGGTGCAAGGGAATGTCTCCTTCACAGGTTGACCACCCCAAGAGGGAAAAAATGATGTGTAATTGCTAAACACTTCCATTATATACCTCCCAAAGTACAGAGGTAGTTACCACACTGGGAAAGCAAGCCATGATCAATGAGTCTATTGTATTGCAAGTCATTACCATAAAGTACTGCAAAACAAGAACCTTAGCCCATGCCCCCCAGCCTATAAACACTAAAACAGCAAATACTGGATGTAAGTAAGGCATGACATGCTGAAACTCCAAGATCAAGAGCAACAACTTTGAGAGCCAATAAATAAGCATTGTGACGAAAGACTATTAATCCGAAACAATGAGTGCTTATCACAAATACGATTTGACACACTCTGGTCAGATCTGTCGTTATCTCAACCCTTTGAGCCCCACGTTGGGTGCCAAAAAGAACTGTCGTGGTTTAAGCCCAGCTGGCAACCGAGAACCACACGGCCGCTAATTCAATTCCCCCGCTTCTTCCTCTCCCCCGTTCCCAGAGGGATGGGGAGGAGAATTGAAAGAATGTAACTCCCACTGGTTGAGATAAGAACATTCCAGTAACTAAGGCATAACACAAATCACTACTGCTGCCACCAATAATAATGATAAGGGAAATAACAAGGGGAGGGAATACAATTGCTCACCACCCACCGACCAATACCCAGCCTGACCTGAGCAGTGATCTAGCAGTTTTGGGTAACTGCCCCCAGTTTATATACTGGGCATGACATGCTGTGATATGGAATACATCTTTGGTTAGTTTCGGTCAGGTGTCCTGTCTCTGCTTCCTTCTGGCTTCCCCTCCTCCCTTGCAGAGAATGAAGCTCAGAAAGTCCTTGGTCAGAGTAAACATTACTGAGCAACAACTAAAAACATCGGTGTTGTCAGCGCTGTTCCCAGGCTGAAAGTCAGAAACACAGCGTTGCACCAGCTACTAAGAAGGAGAAAAATGACTGCTACTGCTGAACCCAGGACACAGATTCATGCAGAGTAGACATACCTACCCAATCTTTCTTACGTAAAAAAAACACAATAGAAAACACACAATTCTGTGCCTTTGTCTTGCTGTTTGGATTAGGGAGGTGGGGTAAGTCTAGCAATCAAGAGGGTATATATTGGTTCAGTGTCCCTCCTCACGTTTTCAGTACCATTGAAAAGACACCTTTACCTTCAAGACCTTCTAGATCAGATGACTCCTTTTTCAGGTTTTCAGGTATCCCTTTCTAAAAAGAGCACTTCACCTCATCTTCTACAGAACATTTATAAAGCCACTGGTTCTCCAAGCCATTCAAACAGACATGACATTCATCCATGACATTCAAACAGACACTAAGAAACCTTCATAGGTGTCCAATTAGCAAACATATAGGATTATAAGATATTTTTTTCTTTAGCTACTTTTAGAGGAACTATATTATATTTTAACTTCTGAACTTAAGTTTAGTCATGGTTTTGATCAGAATGAGGAAGAATGCTTCCAGAACTATTCTGACTAGAATTTATGGAGGAATGAAAGACACTGTGTCCTGGGTTCAGCAGTAGCAGTCATTTTTTTTCTCCTTGGTAGCTGGTGCAGCGCTGTGTTTTTAACTTTCAGTCTGGGAACAGTACTTATAACATCTATGTTTTTAGTTGCTGCTCAGTAATGTTTACTCTGACCAAGGACTTTCTGAGCTTCATTCTCTGCGAGGGAGGAGGGGAAGCTGGGAGGAAGCAGAGACAGGACACCTGACCGAAACTAACCAAAGATGTATTCCATATCACAGCATGTCATGCCCAGGATGTAAACTGGGGGCAGTTACCCGGAAGGGCTAGATGATTGCTGGGCTGGGACTGAGTACTGATGGGTGGTGAGCCGTTGTATTCTCTTCTCTTGTTATTTCCCTTATCATTTTTATTATTGGTGGTAGCAGTAGTGATTTGTGTTATACCTTAGTTACTGGAATGTTCTTATCTCAACCAGTGGGAGTTGTATTCTTCTTTATTCTCCTCCCCATGCCTCCGGGAGCTGAGGGAGGAAGGGGGGGTAGTGAGTGAGAGACTGCATGGCTGGGCTTAAACCACGACACACTGTCATATCTCAAGTTATTTTAAATACTGAGTTTTATATCACATAGTAAACTATTCTGCCAAAAGTCACACTCACCAAAAAAAATTAAGACTGAAAATATTCAGACTAATGAGTCTTAGAATGCATACAGAGAAACATTTCTTAAAACTTAACAACAGTATTTGAACAATATGTTATTTGAGAAAAAAAGTCACAATACTGAAAAAGAAATTATAAAACTGAAATATGATGATATACATAGTCACAAATCCTCCCTGCTCCAATATTCAGACAGATTTGATCTTCCCCAAGACAATTTTATTTTTTTTTTTCAGTTGCCACATATCTTTTAATGGATTTTTTCATCAAAAGTAGGCTTAGCCATAGGCAAATCCTCTAAATGAAATTTTCACAGCATCAGGTTCTCTACCAAAGCTTATCTTTAAAGAATATTAAAAGATATGGTCTAGGAAAAATAATCTAGACCAGGATTTCCTAATCTGAGAAAAAAAAAATCCTTTGAAGATTATTAGACAGCTTCAAGAGGCTGAGGCCATGATTACTAGGAAAAGGAGTAATATCCCAGCAATTCCCAAAAGGTTTTATTAATTTCTAGAAATGAAGTCTGAAAGTCATTTTCCTCCCCCCATGCCACCCTGTCTTACTACATTCTAATACAAAAATTATCATCTCTACATGAGATATTTCACACCAGGTTTTGGTGAGGTTTTGTTCCCTTTCTTAACCACAGTAGGTAAGTTCATTCTGTGATACATATATTAAAGCGACTTGTGTAAACACTGACAATAATCAATAAAAACAAACTGATGATTAAATTTATTATGAAATTGCACTTTCCGTCTGAACTAAATCCTGTTCCCAGGGTCTGTTTTCGCATTAAGCCAGTATTTATAAAAAGAAAAAGTGGGAAGACAACAAAACTTTCCAGAGAAAGCAACTTTTCTTGTACTCTAAATGTTAATGTACTCTCATGTCACAGATGCAAAGCCAAAGAGAAACAAGATACAGCTCTACACAGACTTAAAATGTCTTCTCAGAGTACTGCAGGACAAAAGGAAAGTAACCTTACTGTGGGAGAGGAAAGTATAATTGCCATTCCTTGTTTCAGAATACTGAAAGTAGCTCCTCTCCTTCAGCAGAACATTTCAGGGCATATTCACATATTTGCAGGATGCCCTAATGTTTTTATTTACTAGACAGAAAATAAAAAACCTCCAAAAAAACTAAACTGTAAAATCTCTGAAATATTCTGATATAAATAATTTTATGTTTTTCTTCCTCTAAAGAATGCCATTCTTCAAGAGGACCCACACCCATGTGGAACAACGGACAAGTTTCATTGGATCTTTGAATGATTGTATCAAAAGCTTGAAAAGATCCATGTCACTTTTTTCTTATAAACTCCAAAGTCAGATTTCATTAGGATATAAACCGGAATGCTTAATATTTTAGTTAAACCTAAAGCAACTAGAATAATGTTACACTCAAAATCTTGTTATTGACAAAATGGAAAAACACTATATATACAGAAAAACCTCCAAACCATTGTTAACTTTATTAAAATTTGACAAAACCACAACAGTTATGACAGGTCCAGTAAAACTAATATGCATAGTACAACTGCCACAGTAAAGATTCATTAACAATATCACCTTCAAAAACACCATAAAAGCAAAACTACTAATACTGACCCTTTTTCACTGGTCTTAAGCTCACCCTTGCAATGCCCTTCTGGATCCTCCTGTGGGCAGCTTCAGTCTTCCTCAGACAAAAGCACTGGAGGTAGAAGAGGGAGTCACACACAAGTTCTTTGCCTGAAGAGGTTCATAGAGTAGCATGTCAGTGCTTTCTTCTTCCTCAGCCTTGGCCTTGTTTGGGTCTATTTCTGCACTTGCCCACAGCAGGGCTCCCACCAGCAATAGTACTGTAAAGGCCCATCTCACCCCTGGAGGTGAGAGTCACTCATCCCTCAGCAAGCAGGGTGGCCATCACCACCCAGGCCAGGGCCAGGGCCAGGGCCAGGGCCAGGACCTGGCGCACAGGCCTCAGGGCACCAATGGGCATCTGCTAACATTGACAAAATCATATTTACAGGCTATGCATGCAGATCCCACATGCCCGTTCTGCTCTTGAAGGTAACTAGAGCCATAATCACAGTCTCAGTTCTGTTTTAATACAACAGCTGTGCTCTCTGCCACTACATCTTCCTATTACAGTGGCTTATATTACTCATATTGTGTTTTGCTTTAGTCTAGTTCTGCCAGTTACCCTGACAGCTTAGCATTTCACCTGCACCTGAAGATTTCAGAAAGTAATCCTGAGGAGCTTTACCTTCACAGCAAACAAGAAGGACATTCAGCTGAGCTATAAAACTCAGCTCTTTTGAGAAAAAAAACCGTAGAGAGGTACTTGCATAAACACATTAGGTTGTCAAATTCTCTCTTTCCCTCATGAAAAAGATAATTTTTATACACAGATCCACAGACGCATTCTGACAGGTCAATTGATCAAGTAATTTTTCTTTTTGTGGCAAAAAGGGAAGCCTATGCTTTCTTGCCATCTTCTAAGGTCAGGGGATTTATTTCCAGTAAATTTGCAGCATAAATTTATCTTCTGAGAAAATTAATTGCAACTAACAGAAGAACATAGGAAAAAATGAAGGCTAAAACGTAGCTTGACTAATGCAGTCTAAAACCCATGGTGGAAAACACCATACATCCTGTGAGGCAAATATGAGGCTGTAATTGCTGTGTTTGTGAAATTTCAGACCAAAGAGAATTGTTTTTTATATCCATTTCATTCGTTTTGTGAAACACGTGAAACATTCATATAGCATTGCTCGATGGTAAATTACATTCTATCATCCTCCCATACCACTAGTCTTTTTTTGACTCAGATATACTTTACTTGAATGCTGCTAAAATAATTTCTAATAGAAAGAAATAAGAAAACAATCAACTCCTGCCTGATCACTTCCACTATAACTCATTACCTAGGGGGAAAAAAATCCCCAAACTCCCAAAAATACGAAAAGCACAGCAAGAGTAAAAGTAGTCATCTAAAGTAAGTTGATATATTTACAAGCTAACCTGGTATTTTTGAAAAGCCTATAAAAATTGTAAGAGGACTGTGCTGCCTTATCAGCACTGACAGAAAAGAGAGACAGTGTGCCTGCATGCAGCAACATCAGTGATCGTACAGAATCCAGAGATTGTACAGAATTATTATTTTTGACACAACAATAAGTTGTTACGGTGTTTTGTAAGTGCTGCTATCATCTCCTTTTTATTTCTTGTCCATGACCTTTCCATATAGTGAATAAAACCCAGAATGGTATCCAAAAAAGTAAACTGTAAAATACAAACCCCAATACTTATCAATTGTTCTGGAATCCAAACAAGTTACGAAAAGCAACATTACTACACACATATGTAAGTTCTAGTCTAGCCTCAACTTAAAAATAAAATTAAAAAAGATTTCTTAAACCAATATAAAAATGTAGGACTGATTTAACATAGTACTATTTCCAAATAATCATAGCAAATGCCCAACATGCTAAATTATTGTCACTGTGCACATTAACTCATGTTCCATCATTCTGCTTGCATTCATCTCAGTTCACTCACAGAAAATGGTCCAAATGCCACTTGTTTCATTAGGTAGAAGATGCACTATTATAACAGAAGATTTCTTCAGTAATTTACTGAATGTTTCTCACTAATTATATTATACTACAAAGAGCACCATCATCATACTTAATTTCCACTGGCAGTAGCATAAGTTGCAGACAAGCCTGTCTACTTGACAGAATTATTTTTCTAGTTATGCCAGGCTTGCTGGAGCCTAAAATAAAAATATTTGACCTTTTCTACTATTCTGTGATTGCATTAGGTGCTAAAATACAACACAAGCATTATGAATCTAATTCCATGACCTTATACAGGCAAAATTTCCAAGGACTCCAAGAAAAATTTTCTGTGTTAATATTGCAACAACTGGATTACCATCCTGAAAACTGTTTTTTAAATCAAACACCTTTTCAGTCCTATAGTATCCATATCACACAAACTGCAACACAGAAAACAAACCATGATAGTACTACGATAACTATATCCTAGCTGTCCAGCCTCGTTACAGTCAACCCTTCACCAACGATGCTGAAAAATTTTCTCTGACATTAACATCTGATTGGTTTATGTTTGCTTGTTTCCCCCCTCTCCCCTCCACCCCATCATGTGTGTAGCTGGTTCATTGTAATTCAAACCCTTGACTGTAAGGGACTTGGTATGTGCAGTGGCAGCCTGCTAAACAGCAGCTCTTCTATGTGTTGACTTCAAGTTTGTGTGCTTTGTTCCTTCAAGAAGAGTGACCAGACAAGGCAGAAATGGAAAGATGAAAGTGATATCCACAGAGACAGTGAATATGCACCAGAGGTAAAGTTTCCATACTGCTAATTGCAGCAAGCAGTTATTGCACAAGTGGACAGACTGCAGCTCATGCAAAGACATGGACTGCTGAAGGAAGAAGGCAGCACACAGGCAGGTCACTGTGGGGAGAGCAGAAAAAATATCTAAAGGGCTTTTTGCAGAATTTGCAGTAACCCAGACAGACACTGAATGGACTAAAAATAAGCTTAGAAGCACAGTCCATCTTGCAGGGATTTCTGAATAGGCAGGGAGTTGTTTAGACAGACCTTTTTGTTCTAGAATGTGACATAGTCATCCTAGTAGAAATTGAAAATATGGGAGCTTATAGTCTGAAAAAATCCAATTTTTGTGTCTCAAAATCTTTTGGGATTCCATTGAGAAACTCACTACTACAGAAAGGTTTAGAAAGATTGATTTGTAAGCTCTGGGCAGCTCATTTCTTCTTAGTCTAACACTATGCGGTACATGCAACTCTATTGAGACAAATACGTACCATTATTGTCGTGGTTTAAGCTTAGTTGTAAATTAGAAAAGCATGTAGCTTTCATCAGTACTGTTCTCAGGCTGAAAGCTAGAAACACGGTGCTGCACCAGCCACCAAGGAGAAAAAATGACTGCTACTGCTGAACCCATGACAATCATGCACTCACAGCTGTCTCACATTTCTTCTTATTCCTGTTCCCAGGACAGAAGGTAACATTCTGTGCCGTACCTGCAGATTACTTCAAACATATATGTCTTAACTGCTTCCCTCCCCATCTTTTGCTTAGATATTTGCAACAAATTTTTCTAAATTCCTACCTTTTTCGTTCCTATTACACATACATAATGCACAGATTATATGGCTGAGAGTTACATTTGTAATTGTTCAGTGCAAACCTAAAACTAATTCATAACTGAAGAGAAAAGACCTTTCAATTTCCCCAGCCTTCGCAGAGAACACTTGACTAGCAGAAATTCATATTGACTGCAAGAGAACGATTTATGTCATTGTGAAAGAGTTTGAGAAAGCTAAACACATTTGAAGGGACTGGAGTAGCATAGAGCTAAAGGTAATGGAACAGATAGAAAACACAGAGCTGGGCATCTATAATGCATTTCAGCATACTTTTGTATTAAGGACTGAAAATCTCCATGGCCATATCTACTAACTATTCAAGACACGAGCCTACGTGCTACTAGAAAATAGCTCCAAATATAGGAGCTTGTATGGAATCTGGAAATTACTCATCACATTATTCACCTTGATTACTTGCTCTGCATTACTTATCTAAATTACCTCTGTGACAAAGTAATGCACAGTTGTTGGAACCAGAATATTTTAATTTAATTTTCACAGCTAAGTCCATTTGAACTTCAGAATGTGTGCTTTTATTTGGGTAAATCACAGGCCACTCCTCCTCAGAACTGAATACAGTCACAGTTCTCTAACCAGAGCAAGCCAAAAATCAAACACCTCTATTTGCTTAACCTATGCACTCTGTCAGGTAAGGTTGCTATTAACTTCCATCTATCTACCAAGTGTGCAAATGAGTATATAAGATCATTTACAAGCACTAAGAGGCAAGAGCTGTCAAGGTTGAGAATATTCCTGCACTGCTTTTGTGCTTTAAATACCCTATTGTCTCAGTACATACTGAAAACAGCATAAAGGCTGAAGTTTTAACTTGCCTGTTGTAATTCATAAGTGTTTCTGCTTTAAAAACTGTCTAGTCCGTGTATAACACTGTTTATAAAAGTACTAGTACTAGCATGCAGCAGACTAAAGCCATGGTTTATATATTAATCTGTAACTTCTGTACTAAATACGTAACAGAAGGATTTGAGAATACTAATTTTCAATGTATTGCAGTTTAAGAAATATCCATGTGTTACATTATGTTCAAATACTGATTTTTAACTCACTGATTACAAACCGGTTTATACATTTTTCATATATTTTGCTATTTTTTACAGGTGTTCATAATTTGATCTGAAAGAAGAAGAGAAAAAAGGCTGAAATTCTTCAAGATGTGATAGGTATCTATTTTCCCTCAAAGAATAGTAACCCTCAGAGAATGAGATAGCCCTCTTTTTTCTGTTTCAGGTTCCTAACTCTACAGTAAGTGGATTCTTTTCTTTGTTCAAGATTGTACTAATGGCCTCTCCCAACCAGTGCAGCTATCAAATGTTCTAATAATCAATTATTCCTCACTTCATCCTAGTGTCAATAATAACAATTTCTGAAATAAATAAATAACATACTAAGGAAGCAGGACAATATAGTTCCAAATTCACAGCTGATAGAGATAGTCTTTGTAGAAAGAAATCATTTTAGGTTAGCAATATTGCTTCACTTTTTGGTTAAAACAAGAAATATTGTACCTTTAGGGGTACACTCTCTGCTTTCTGGGCTTAAAAGGCAAGAGTAGCTGATTTATTTGCCAATATTTTTGTTCTAATTGAATTTGGTCGAATTGAATTGGCTATCCATTAATTAGAAAAGCCTTTTTCACAGCATAATTTTGAGGTATCTACATTGCTGTGTTTCTACATCTGCTAGTAGAACCTACTGCATTTTGGACATTCCCCTTCTCATGCATTACCTGAAATCAAATAATATCATTACCTTAGTTGGAGACCAAGTAGAAATTCCTACAACAGAAACTTCTTCATCTTAGTAGTTTTTTTACCTTTTTTTCTGAGGATAAAAACTGTTACAAACGATGTTTGGGATTTGGGGTTAGGGTTTTGTTGCTGCTATTCTTGCTGTTTTGTTGATTTTTTTTTTTTTTTAATTTTATTAAATAGTCATTTATAAGGCCATAAGGTAAAGGGCTATACTTCACTTAGTCTTATTTTCGGTCTCTCATTTGAGCTGGTCACCCAGTCTCCCTTTACTGTTAGTGGTGCAAAACCACACCCATTACTCCATGATGCTCCAATCAATTGCACCAAGAAAGTATCTTGCTCTTCTGTGATTGTAGAAAAAATCCATGAGATCAGTTCAGGTACGTGTATTTTCCTCTGGGAACATGATGTTGAAATACTTTAAGTGTTTCACAGAGAAGGACATCCAAACATAACACATCCTTCATAGCCTCTACATATAAATTTTATAGGTCTTAAAGGATGCAATGCTTCAGCACTTCTTTGGTAATTGCCTGAAGGGCAGACATAACATTTTGCCTAACTTGTCTTTCCCTCTCTCTCAAAAATCGATGGCTTTATTCCTGTCATAGCTGAAAATCTGAAGTTTGCTGCCTCTGTAAAATAACTTTACACTAATTATTCTTTGCAAGCATAGTGACAGATTTGCTGCTAGCAAGCAAATGAGTATCACACTAAAAAACCCAAAAATATTGCATAGAAGCTCGCACAGGGTTTTCCCTTGCTTACTCCCTCCCTGCTCAGTACGTTTTTCTGTAGTATTATTTTAATGCCCTGTGGTGCTGAATATTGTAGGTTGATAGAACAAAATTGTCAGAGAAAGTAGAACTAAATGACTGCATGACCTTTCAGTGACATGCCATCATAAGATAGTGAGAAATTTGCATGCAAGCTGAAAGGCTTTTTTTTTTTAAGTTACTCAAATGTATTTATATAACATAGTTTTACATATAAATCCTACCATTTCCTTTAAAGAGTTCTTCTTTATCTTTTTTGTTTTTTGGGGGAAAGAGGCGGGAGGAGGAGGGGAAGAGGGAACCCAAACAGACCCAAATCAAACAACTGTTGCTAGAAGGTCTAAATAACAAATAAAAATGTACGTTTGAAAATTATTTCAGAATCAAACTTCCGTATGCTTTGTTCAGGTTTAATTATAATTGTGTTACATTAAAGCAGGAGTTATTTTTGTTTTTTAAAAGGAAGGGGATTTTTTTTTTTCAGTTTCTTTAAAAAAAGCTAGCACGCCACTTGTCATTTAAAGGAACAAAATAATGAATTGTAAATGGAAGGAACTTAGTGAAGCATGAGACCTTTTAGCAAAATATTTATCCATCCCACACCAGATTCTTACTTTCCTGGAAAGGTTATTTTAGTGTAAATGTGACATTTTGAAATGTGTGATTGCAGTGAAAACTAATTCAATCATAAGTCATTCATCACTTAGTAATGAAATATAATGTTTACCTTCATTCTTATTTAAAGAGGTCTTTTCCCTGTAATTATTGGCTTTGAGTCTGACCTTCCTACTTTTTCTAGACAATTAACTTTTGTCTTGTTTACATCTGACTTAGATATAAGTCTGCTCTTCTATAACAAATATATATTTTATGAAAATTAATAACTCAGTCATTAATATGTCATTAATAGTTTCAGTCATTAATACGTAACCATATTTTTTAAAATTAAATTCCACAGCACATTTGCTATATTTTTATCACTAAATTTATAGCCTTTGTAGCCATTTTAGTTAACCATACAAACAAACAGTGATCTCTAGTTTCACAGTCCCAGTCTAAACTTCTCCTGCTCAGGCTTCCACTTTTGAGGATTGGTTAAATAAGAACCTATTGGTTGGGCAATCCTGGGATGGATAATTTGTTATTGTTAATAATCATTCCCTTACTGGGAAGAAAGTTTTCTTCTTTAAAGCTTTTATGGGACAGTTTCCTTCCATTTCAGTTGGAATGCCAGTCTGAAATCAGAGACTATCTCTCTAAGATCAGTAATAACAGGTTGAGGTCCCTTCTACAGTTGCAAGGCATACTTCTTGAACCTGTTTTTTTACAACACAGGAGCATACCTCACCTCCACTGCACATGCCTTTTCCTTTAGATCTCTGAACTACACCTGGCATTATAGGGAAGTGGTTGGATGCTCCAAAATCTTTATGTAGATTGCTTTGGTATTGTGGTCAATAATCTATGGAAGTGCATTGTTTAATATGGATTTTTTTTTGCTTATCAATTATGTCAATAATTGCAGGGTTAGTTTATTACATAAATCAAATCTTCAGTTTCTGAGTGTTTGTAGGAAAGGAAAAAAAATCCAACAACAAAAAACCCAGTAACATTTATTAATATCTCATCCTACACGAGCTCCAAAGGACTGAAAACTTCTACTCTGTGTTAAGTTATATCACCTGTACACATCCTTTCTCATGGGACTCCTAACAATTACAATTTTTGGTATCACTGAATATGGTATCATTCTCCTCTGTTCTCTCTTCCCCTCCACCCCAGCTGATCTCATTTCTGAGGGATTTTGCTTACCCAGCTTCATATATGACACTTCCCATAACTTTATCCTTTCCAGAAGCTACTTAGTAGTATGTTGTGTTACACTTGCCCAGCTGACAATTCTCTCTGTGCATTCCTGCAGAATTTTCCTGTAGCACCATTAACATCCCAATAAATGATTAAAACAGGTATGCAATTTACAGTTATAATTCAAGTAGTATAGTTCAGAGAATCAACCATAAAAGTGAGCATTCAAAGATATTGATGATCCACATAATAATTGGGTTTTTATGTACAGGCTATCAGATATGCAGGTGAAACCACACAGGAGAACACACAGACTCATATGATAGTTCGAACAGGTTTCCTACTGTCTTTTTATTCTTTTGGAAATATTTCTACCTACGTTTACAAAATCTTATCTCTCTTTGTAATTTGGAACATTGTACTCCCCAAGAAGCTAAGTCCACAAATAAGATAATGGCTTCAGGATGAAAATGTAAGGCAAATTCTGTTTCTATAGAACAGGATTTCCAGTGAAATTATTAGGTGAACTTTTTGATATACTTTTTTTTTTCTGAATCCTATAAGGGCCTATAAGGCAAGGGAAATTCATACATGGAAAGAACATGTGGAAGAGGAAAAATAAAATCAGGTTATCAGCTACTGGTGGCAAGAAATGCAGTAAAACTTTAGAAAGACATGAAAGCATACATTTGTGTCAAAGCCCTGGAAAGTCGTAAGTCAATGTTACTGAGCTACTGAGTAGTTTGAGAACACACAAATGTGGAAGTGATTGCAAATATGTTTGATCCTATTTAGTAATTATACTTAAATACAAAACTAGCTAACTTTATCTACTTCAATTCTATCTCCAAACATGGGCTTTTTACTACTATGCATTTATACCAGAGCTAATGGCAACATGCCCTAGGCTAAGTTGGCCTTTGAATATCAACAAATACATAAAATTAATAATAATTAGAAAACCTTTGGATTTGTTTAAGAGCTCTTCATAGTTAAGTGGGGTTTTTCTGTCTTGTTTGTTTTGCTTTTAAATATAACTTTCCACTGATTGTTTAAAAACATGATCGACTTAGGAAATCCCCTCTAGTAACTTATCTGGCATTTTATACCTCCATAAAACACTCCAGCATGCCCATTACTGTATGATATCAGTATGCATACTAAGTTCAGTGTAGGTGAGCTGTGTTAATATTATGCTTCAACAGCACATCCTGGAGTGTCTTATTGCTTAAGTGATGAAAAGGTCAAATATTTACAACATACCATCATGTTTCACAGAACAATTCTACATTATCATTCTCCATTACTTCATTCTTTTGGGAAAAGTGGTTGCAAGAAAGAACAAATGTGATTAAATTAAACTGGCTTTGTTAAAGTGCTAATATGCAGCATAATCTTATCTTTCTCTTTGAATAGTGCGTAAGGTCACATCCCTTATATAGAGAGTTAGCATAAATTATGTATCAATAGAAAATCCAATAAAACTTCCAATCAATCATCTTACTAGATTTTCATCTTTTTAAATAAAATTAAAGTACTGAATCTTGCAGAGGCTGATATGTTTACTGCAGAATATATTAAGCTTAACAAAGAAAAGAGATGCACTGGGGAGGGGAATAAAATTTCAAGTCAGCATCAGTGTCTCATTCACACCTCTGCCGTTATAAGGCAGAGACTTTCATCCTGAGAATCTTTCTAGGTAATAGCACATTACAGTTGAGCAAAGTAGAAGAAACTCCAATCACAAATATGGCATGATTGTTCCATGAGTAAGTGTATAGCTGTGGTATGCATAACTATTAGTCTAGTAAAGTCATAGAATCATTCAGGTTAGAAAAGACCCTTAAGAACATTAAAGGTCCAACCATTAAACTAACTACCAATTCCACCACTAAACCATGCCCCCAAGTGCCACATCTACAGTGTCTTTTAAATGCCCCCAAGGCTGGTGACTCAATCACTTCCCTGGGCAGCCTGTTCCAATGCTTGACAACACTTTCGGTGAAAACGTTTTTCCTAATATCCAATCTAAACCTCCCCTAGTGCAACTTGAGGCTGTTTCCTCTTGTCCTCTCACTTACTACTTAGGAGAAGAGACCAACACCCACCTAACTACCACCTCCTTTCAGGTAGTTGTAGTGAGAGGTAAGGTCTCCCCTCAGCCTCCTCCAGGCTCAACAATCCCACTTCCCTCAGTTGTTTTTCATGACATTTCTGTTCTAAACCTTTCACCAGCTTTGTTGCCCTTCTTTGGACATGATCCAGCACCTCAATTTCTTTTTTGTAGTGAGGGGCCCAGAACTGAACATGGTTATTTGAGGTGCAGCCTCACCAGTGACAAATACAAGGGAACAATCACTTTCCTGGTCCTGCTGGCCACACTATATACAGGCCAGGATGCCATTGGCCTTTTTGGCTGCCTGGGCACAAGGTGGCTCATGTTCAGCCACCCATCAATCAGCATCCCCAGGTCCTTTTCCACTGAGCAGCTTTTTAGTCACTCTTCCCCGAGGCTGTAGCATTGCATGGGGTTGTTGTGGCCCAAGTGCAGTATCTGGCACTTTGCTTTATTGAATCTCATACAACTGGCCTCAGCCCATTGATCCAGCCTGTCCAGAACCCTCTATGGCCTTCCTACCCTCAAGCAGATCAACACTCTCACCCAACGTGGTATTTTCTGCAAACTTACTGAGGATGCACTCAATCCCCTGGTCCAGATCACTGATAAAGATATTAAGCAGAACTGTCTCCAGTCCTGAGCCCTGAGGAACACCACTTATGACCAGACATCAACTGGATTTAACTCCATTCACCACTACCTTTTGAGCTCTGCCATTCAGCCATTTTTTTACCCAGCAAAGATTATGCCCGTCCAAGCCATGAACAGCCAGTTTTTCCAGCAGAATGCTGTAGGAAATGGTGTCAAAGTCTTCACTAAAGTCCAGGTAAACAATGCCCACAGCCTTTCCCTCAAGTTAGAGAAACAGGACTTGCTCTTCATAAACCTATGCTGACTGGGCCCGATTACCTGGATGTCCTCCAAGTGCCATGATGATCAACTCTGTAATCTTCGCCGGCACCAAGTTCAGACTGACAGGCGTGTAACTCCCATGCATGAGCTGCAGGTCTCTGGTGGATCTTTCTGTTTCCCTCAGGTTTCCTTGGTTCAGGAAACTACCATGTACATTATACTAAAGTGCTCTACTGCAGATCGTGTTGGCATGGGAGCTGGTATCCAAAAGGAGGATTTTTGTTAGTGCTTCCTCTACTTAACTGGCTTTTGATTAATTCAATTGGTCTGTCACACAGCAGTTCCATATACAAGGAAAATTGATATTGCACAAAATATTATTCCTCCTGAATAGTACTTAATTTTTAATTATTTGGACTCATGACATTTAACTACTCCTACGGTAGGTATCTACCTGTCATGTTAAGACACCAAGTAGTCTACCCGCTTCCCAAGAAGGACGAGACCCTTGTATCCAACCCGCCTGCCCACCCTGGGCAGCCCCGCCAAGTTGGAGGGTATTGGCCCAACCTATTCAGGGACCCTACAAGCAGCACCACACTGACAGAGGTTAGGGAGACCAGTCTACTTCGCTTCCCAAGAAGGATGAGACCCTTGTATCCGACCCACCTGCCCTCCCTGG
>WYDI02038795.1:0-29391 GCA_009867235.2 Psittacus erithacus | reverse complement strand
AGTTCTTTACTGTAAGGGTGGTGAGGCACTGGAATGGGTTTCCCAGGGAAGTTGTGAATGCTCCATCCCTGGCTGTGCTCAAGGCCAGGTTAGGCAGAGCCTTGGGTGACATGGTTTAGTGTGAGGTGTCCCTGCCAATGGCAGGGGGTTGGAACTGAACGATCTTAAGGTCCTTTCCAACCCTGTTATATGATTTAATGATTGAAGCTTTCTGCAGAAAATGCCTTTTTTTATGGTTTTATCCTGTCCTAAAATAGGAAGATGTGAGAGGAAATCCCATGCATTGACAATAATTAACTGAACATAGTCAGTGCCAGCAGGGATGCAGATATGTATCAATAACTTCTTATTCCTGACCCCATCTTCATTACCTAATGAAATATTGTCATCTCATATTATTGAATGGAGCAACAGACAAGATTCCCTCAAATGTGGTATCAAGTGAGGGTTGAAAGTACAAATTAATTACAAGGCACATAGCTGATTAACTCTGATTATTTTCCTCAGACAAGACAAGGAGGGAATGCAAAATTCTGTTACCTTTTCTGTCCTACTCTGCTGCAGCCAGCACACCACTGTTTAAAGCTTTTCTCCTGCTCTTCATAGTAGTTCATCATAAATACAGAAAAATGGACTTCTGAGAAGTAAAAAGAGCTTCCAGGGCCTGCAATAAAGAGTAAAGAGAGCTGTTTTTCTTGATAGTCACTGTATTTTATGGGGTGTGTTCCTTCAATGCCTTTTACTCAGCATGGAGATAAAAAAGAAACCAAGCAAAAATCTTTGAGATTCCTCTATTCAGCCATTTTGATTCCAGAAGGAAGGTACTCACAGCTGCTTCTGTTATTATTTGCCTGAAAAAAAAGCTATGTGAAAAGGGCAAATTATTTAAATAGAATAATTAGTGAAGTAAAGAAAGGATTATTAGGGCAGAAAATCAAGGCAGAATATTACAATTAAATTACATCTATTGCTAACTAAAACTGTTATTTTGAAAGATTTCCCTTTTTTTTCTTTTCCGTTCAGTTGTAATGAAGACCAAATGAGACCCCTGACAAGTATTGTTTCGTTTATACGTGAGAGGTTGTGGGTTTGATGCCATGTGAAAATTCTTGTGTCACTTTTCTTATGAAATCTTTGACAAGATCAACCCTTTCCATCCCATTGCACCAAATATTTAGTTTTTCTCCAAGCTTAAGTAGAAAGATACTTTGGGGTTTCTGAGTTTGTAATCTTACAGAATGCCTGCAAGATTGCCTTAGCAGGCAGAGCAAAACAATTACTCCCTGATTTGTGCACATCCATAACCAATGGTCCAATGATGTGTAATTAGAGGCATTATCCCACAAAATACCCAAATGGGTTGGAACAGGTTGCCCAGAGAAGCTGTGGCTGCCCCATCCCTCGCAGTGTTCAAGGCCAGGTTGGAGGGGGCTTGGAGCAACCTGCTCTAGTGGAAAGTCTCCCTTCCTGTGGCAGGGGGTTGAAACTGGATGAACTTTAAGGTCCCTTCCAAGCTAAACCACTCTGGATTTGTAAGATTTTAAAAGTATGAAACATGCTATTCCCAATGCAATGAGGGAAATGCTGTTGAACGCAAGGGGCCAGTTTGACTGGGACTTGACACTGGAAATGGTGTTGTTTTCAGTCACTGTCTTGCTGATGCATTGAAACTAAGAAGCTCATCACTTCAGAAGATCGAGTCTGTAACCTGCTCAAGTGTTGCACAAGGATCTGGTCAGCATAGCAATAAACAATGCAATGTGATATGGGACTGGCTGTGGGATGAACATAGCACTGCCAAATGAATGAGGCATTTAGACTGGCTGACATGCAAGTTATGTCCTTGCCTGTAAATACCAAAAAAGACTATGCAGGCCATAAAGAAAAAAATCCATAGTCCCTATATTTCCATTTTCAGCTGATAACAGCAAAAATGAGCTGAACACTATTGACTCCCAACATCAGGTTATTAACATCCAGAAAATGCCCAGTCGTTGCTGCTTCAATATTCTCCTGTTTGCTGTACCACTAAAATGCAGAGAGACACATAAATTTCAGCTGTTTATGACACCCTTCTGCTCCATCCATCAGCTTTTTCACAGGAATTCATACCACCTGACAGGCTTTATGTGTTTTATTTTATGGTGACCCCTAAACAGGGAGTAGAGCAAATCCAGCACTAATCATCCCCTCATTATCCATCTTCTTTCAGAGCCTCCCATTGGGCAGATGCACCCTCCCCACGGCAGCGTCACACCTCAGAAGAATAGCAACCTCCTTGTCATCATCGTCGTCACGGTTGGCGTCATCACCGTGGTGGTGGTGGTGGTGGTGGCCGTCATCTGTACCAGGCGCTCCTCAGCACAGCAGAGGAAGTATGTTTTCAAATCACATAGTGGAAGGGAAAGGCAGACGTTCGTGTTCAAATCAGATCTGGGCAACAGCATTCCTACTGTGGAGATGTGGGCTATGGGACTGAACTGCATTTTGGGGCTCAGTCTTTTGTTTTTGGAGGTGTCACTCATTGCTAGTGAGTGAAGAATATCGACTGTCACCAGGCTGCAGAGTAAACCGTGGGGAATAACTACTCCTTATGTGGTGAGCTTCAAAAAATATCTGCCTTGCCCAGGTCTCTGTTGTTTTTATTGCCATGTATAATTCAGACACAGGAAAGAGTCAATTCCATTGGTTTAAAGGGAAAAATGAGTATTTGTCTGTGCCTGGTGATATCAGACTTCCTGACTCTGCAAGGCACTCACCTGCACAGCAGAGAAACACAGGCAGTCCTGCTCACTTGCTTTGGGAGGATGTTGTCCTCTGTAGATATTCTGTCTCTGAAAGCCTTCCAGTAAAAAGCATTCAGAACTGTTTCTCCAGGTAACCATAAAAAACCCCCTCAAAACAGTCTATAGAAAATTGTAGAAAAAGAATCTTCAGGGTTGCTCTGAAAGGCTGTAAAAGGGCAGCAGCGTAAAGCACAAAGCTTTTTTCAGTTTTCATAGCAATTAGAAGTGAATCAGTGGGTTTGAAACAGATGGTTTGATGCACTTAATGCATTGAAAATTATTATACTGTTATTCTTCTATTAATTCGTTTATTGCTATACTATTATGAAAGACTAGACATGAGAAACTGAAGTTTAATCCTAGTGTATCCGCAAGAATGATAAATGTCTGCATGAGCCAGACATTATTACACTGATTTGCATTGATACTTAAAAATGGTTGACATAATGGACAACAGGATGGTCAGGGAACTGAACAGCCCCATGTTTGCCAAAATCAGCTTCAGGCTGGTTGAGTGTGGGCAGATGGCAGTTTGGAGTGTTCTACAGTCACTGAGGGAAGTGCTTTCCCTAAAGATGGATGGTTGGGGATAGATTTAAATAAGAAAGCTCTTGTTTAGGCAGGAAAGTGAAGGTCTATGCTTTTAGAAGTGCAGGTGTAGTTGAATGATGGACTGATTTGAAAATCTGCTTCTATTGTGAGTCTTACCACCTGAAAATCAGGCCATCATCTAGCAGCAATGAAAATTCTTCTGCTGAGTGGAGTTTGGTGAATCCAGGTTAAAGCTTTCTCTAATTTCTAAGAGAGAAAAGGCAATTACAACAGAAAGAGATTCATCTATACAGAATTAGGTGTCAAAAATTAAGTGTCTAAGTTTGAAGTAATCAACCTTGACCTCTTCTGTAGCCCCTGGGGAAGAATAGGAGCATTCAAAGAATTGTCTGTCTTATCACAAGACATCAGAAGATTTGCCATTTTAAAATGCCTACTGATGTCCACTGATTAAAAATGTGTGAAGCTAGTGGATTTGGATTTGCTGTGTAAGTTGTGAATGTCTATCGAGTGGGTGGGTAAATGTCACCCAAGTTGCCCCAAACAAACCATTTATGAATTAAAAGTGGAGAAAATAGCAGGGTAACAAAACTTAAATAATGAATAAATAATGAGGGATGCATACTGTGACACACAGTGTTTAGATTCCAGTTTTTATTGGCAGCAGGTTCTTAGTTTAGTCACTAATGAACTACTGGAGAAAAGGACTGCAATGAGAGTAAAGACCAATTCTCATTGGATAGTGCATGTGTCCTTTCCCAGAGCAAAAACTTGCAGATGACAGAATAATCTACAAGTCTTCAGTGGAGGAAAGTCATATTTCTTAAGTTAACTATAAACTGACTGAACAAAGCACAGTAAAGCATATTATATAGAACAACCTGGTACTGACCTAGATGGCTTAGTAGGGATTTTCTGTCTCTACAATCTGATGAGGACTGAAATATCCATAAAAACCCTGTGACAATTTGACGCCAGTAAAAAAAATAGGGGAGAAAAATGTAAGAAATGAGTCACGTGCAATAACTTACTAAGTTGCACATAAAGAGAACGTATGGGTCCTGCAGTAATTGAGATTCGTGCCTTCACAGTAACTGCATCTTCCATAGCACAAGGTGCTCGCTGCCCTGTACTGGCAGTGCCTGGTGATGTGGTGCCAGGGAGGATGGACAATGGGGCCACCCATCTGCTTCATCCTTCAGTTCAGAGTTTGGGCTTAGAGAATATGAGTCCCAGTAGAATCTTTAAACAAGGGAAAATATCACTCCACACAGCATGCACCCTAACTGCAGGACCTGCTTCTTACAGGAATTGTTTTAAAGCTTCAGGGTATAATAAAAGTTAATAACATGCCAGGAGAATTAGCCTGTGGACTGGTAACACGAGGTCATGACTGCTGCAGGAGATGAGCTGAAGGTAGGCGTCTAGTTCAAGACTGGTAGGAAAATAGTGTGTATTTAAGCCATTAAAAATGAAACATTGTCTTGAACATATCACCCAACCAATTAGTATGTTGGACACGGGTGTGGTGTAAAAAGAGGCTGCAAAAAAAACAAGTTAAGACTAGTTTAAGTCCTATATAAGTAATAGGGATACGTCAGTATACACTTAGGAAGGCTTGGGGGAGGTATTAATGAAAGTGTAATCAAACTCAAATGAACGGGGAGTGAGTTGGCAGCCACTAAAGAGCTGCCATATTTCACTTCTGTGTTCTAGAGGTGCTCCTGGGTTTCTGTGCACCCTCCATGCAGGGGTGCCTTGTTAAATCCATGCTGGGGGAGCTCATTAGTTTCATCCTGGGGTAGCTCATTAGCAGTGCCCTCTGCCCCATCTCTTGCACGATGGCATGAGGCAGAGTCTGACCTCAGGGGAAAGGACCATGAAGCCCAATGATAGCAGAGACAGGTACTGGTTTGAGCTTTGTAGGATGGTTGGCAGGAAGTAAAGAGGTTGAAATTAAATATATTTCCATCTGCAAACACAGGGGAGATTTTCTAGGGAAAGAATTGTTTTGCATCCTTTGGTTTTTGTACAGGACCTCTATACCAGTCGAATTTCCCTTAATACATTCCAAAAGTCAAAGTGCACATTTTCGCCAGGTTAAGACTAAAGAGAAGAGTAAAAGAGTGAAGAGTAAAAATCTGAAACACTCACTTATGCATTGGAAGGATAATTAAGGTGATGTTCTTATTTATTGGTGAGTATCCGTAAAGTGCTTTTCAAACAGCAATGGAGGAGCTCAGTGTGGTTACTGCTTATGGGACTGTTGCTTCTGTGTTCTGCCTTCAAAAGTGCCCCTGCTCCTGTAGAAAAGATACCTGATCGGACGAGGACTGGATTGTTACCCATGATGGTTCTTTGCAAGCAAAACCTTGTTTTGCCCAGGAGAACAGTTTATTTCTGAGCTCTTCAGATAAAGACGTCTTCAGGGGTTGTTAAACAAATAAACTAGGCTGAGTAGCTATAAACTTAACTGTTTTCTCTGGAGTAACGTAAAGGCAAAATGAAGGCAGTGAAGAGTAATCGTACTCTGGAGTATTTGAACAATTATCCTAGCATGTGTATATTGTTGGGAGCAATGCGGCTATGCTGTGTAATGGCTGGAGTCACTGCCCAGCTGGGGTTGTTCTGGCAAATGCAGAAAGAGATGGCGAGAAAGAGTTTCCTCTCCAGAGGCTTTGTTTATTTCAAAAGTACATCATTAACCAAGATTGCATGATCATAATATTATTTTAGGGGCGGAACTGAAGTCTATTTTTAGTTCTATCCTTAGGAAAAAACCCATATATATATATATATGTAATTATGGTATGCAAGGATGCATTTCATGCTGCAAAATCATTGAACAACAACAGAAACACTGCTATTTGAGATTTTATTTTTTCAGTTCAGAACTTCTTGTCTTCTCAATCCCTGCTCCAACAATAAAATGAAATCCCATCGTAAATCTCAACATTAATTTCCAAAGTATCAGTTTCCTTTGCTGCACCTGAGGTTCAAAAATCGTGTTGAATCTTTCATGACTTTCTACGTTCTAAAGATGTATTATTCTATAGATATAATGTGCTCTCTGGTGCAGCATTTATTTCATTATTCCGGGATCCTGACTCCCCCTGAAATGGAAGGTAGATGCATTTTCAGAAGCTGAAACTCAACTTCTGCACTGCATAAACAAAATATTCCAGGGGAGGATTTATTTTCATTTGTTATTGATGCCATTTTCTTATGCACTCCTGGCTCTGATTCAATTTGCTAATCACAGGCTGTCAGAACATCAATAATTTGTGAGAAAGAACAATGCAAACCAAGCTAGATCACTGCATATATTTTTAAATGGTATTATTGCTGTAGCGGTTTTGTAGTTATGGTTGAAATGGCACATTCATTATAACCCTCTATTTTGAGTTCTGTATAAAATTACTCTGGGGCTGAAATTTCTCTTGCCTAGCTCAAGCCTGGAGAAACGACTTCCTTTCAATTGAAAGTGACAAAAAAGCTGCTATATCCCAAAGTGAGGAAAGTAAGACCAAAATTATGGTCTTTTCTTGAACAAGACAGCAAGAGCAACTTTATACCTTAACTTCAGGCAGGTCATACATTAAGATCTGAATGAAAGCACTCATAATTATTCTTGTGGGTGTAAATCATGACCTAAGGTCTGTGCCAGGTGTACTAGGGTTTGCGCAAGAAGGTATTAAAGAACTGTCTATGTTCCAAGTTCTTTATTCCTGTTCTTTGAAACACTCACATTTTAAGTTACCAAGTTTTGAAAATTAGCAAGTGTCAGACTTAACATAGGAAATAATTATGACCAGAAGCCAACACTCTTATTTTCCGTGGGCTATAAACAAAACCCCTGAGCAACGCCAGCCTTCAGATCTAGCTTTCCAGATCACATTTTAAAATTAATCTTTCGACCCTTGAAGAGATTTTGTGGTACTGACCAGTCAAAGGACCTAAAACAATCCATGCGATTAAAGGAGACAGTTTGAGGACTGGGATATTTCTGCTGAAATAAAATGTCATTGCTGTCAGCTTCTGGGACTGGGACAGGGCTGTGCCCTCAGTGATGTGTTATGTTACAGGGTGTATTTCTTGCTTCTCTTGGAAGCAAAATGTTTGGTGATGCACGCAGCTGTAACATGCATCTCTTGCTTTCTGGGCCAGGCTGAGAAAACCTAGCAAAGAACAGAGATTGATTCAAATAACTGAAGTTTCTTAAAGTTTAAAATTTCCTCAGGCTTTTTTCTGGTAAAATCATCCCATAGCATCTTCCACAATGCCTGCCATGGCAGGAAGGGCAGTTATCCAGGTACACCTACGCAGAGGATACCAAAGGTGTGAGCCCTAGGAATGCCAGCAAGAGGTTTTGCATTGCTTTCTATGGATTTGGGGGAAAAAAAACAACCCTTCCCTCAGGAGGTGCACAGCTGTGTTTTGGGCTAAACATATAGCAGAGGTGACGAGTAACTCAGAATACCCAGTGCCCCTGGAAATCAAGGTTGTCACTTTTTGTTACCTAAAAGTGCACATGAACTTGAAAATATTTGACTGAAGTTTTTTTGTGTATCACAAGTATTTCCGATTTTCCACTTGGGACAGTTACATTACTTTTCTTTCACGAAGAATTTTGAGATATATAAAGGAGAAAAACAGTGGTAAAAGTACATTTGGATTATTGAGTAAAAAGTATAACAATAAGTCAGAAAAAGGGTTCTTTCAGAGTTATTTAATTTGGTAGATTTCTGACAAGGCTTTCTCTGCAGCTGTAAATTAGGCTTTGTGCTCCGTATTTAAGATGCATATCTTTTTTCTTTAGAATAGAAAATCACCCGTGTTTTGTTATAAATAGACTGAATAGTTGAGGGGAAGTTGGAAAGCGGCGCAGCAGTGCCATCCCCTCATGGAACAGTGTGGTCCCCAGAGGAGATGACCCACTGATATGAGAGCGTAATTTCATACCTGGGCATAAAGAAAGCAGTGTTAATATTGCTCTGGGAAATACTACCCTGGATTTCTGTGAGCTGCTGTTGCTGTTGCTGTCGTTGCTCTTACTATTATTATTATTAATATTATTATTGTTTTTATTTTGAAATGTACCAAATAAAGGGTTTATTTCCTAATAATAAATACATAATAATGTGAGTGCCGCATTCTTGGCAGTGTTCAAGGCCAGGTTGGACACAGGGGCTTGGAGCAACTTGGTCCAGTGGAAGATGTCCCTGCCCGTGGCAGGAGGTTGGAGCTGGATGAGCTTTAAGGTCCCATCCAACCCAAATCATTCTTTGATATGAGTCTATGAAAAATAGTGGTTTAGGATATATTTAAATAAATACAACATATGCTGCGTGCACTTATAGAAGGTGTAAGATGCGTGTAACTTGGCAGGAGTGGGCTCAGCAGTTTTCAGTCACTGTATTTAGTTGCAGGCATTCCATAAGTGCTGCTTGCTGCTCATCCCAAGATGCATCTGACACTTCTCTTCTGATCCAAGAAGAGTGGGTTTCCCCAATTTCTGCAAAAAAATGACCCCTCCTGCTGAGCCCCAGGCCCACTTCCTGGAGTAAACTCCAGGAAGCAGAGGACCATACTGAGGTAACTGCTGTCCTTTGCAGGACATAACCAGAGGGGCTTCTTAGAAAGACACTAAAGGAGGAGACATCGCTCTTTTGGTCTTACGAAGGAGAAAAACTTTCTTGTGTGACAATTTCGATCTTTCTTTGCTTCAGGAAACGTGCAACCCACAGTGCTGGTAAGAGGAAGGGCAGCCAGAAGGACCTGAGACCCCCAGATCTGTGGATACACCACGAGGAGATGGAAATGAAGAACATCGAGAAGCCAGCTGGCTCAGACCCTGCAGGAAGGGACTCTCCAATGCAGAGCTGCCAGGACATCACCCCTGTCAGCCACAGCCAGTCAGAAACACAACTGGGAAGCAAGAGCACCACGCAGCCTGGTGAGGGGCTCCGGGTGCAGGAAGGGCAGAAAGTGGTTGGGCATCACTTGTAGACTGGTGGAAATTAGAATCATAGAATCACAAAATGTTTGGGTTGGAAGGAATCTTTCAAGGTCATCTAGTCCAACCCCATCCTGTGTACTCCAGTTTGGTTTATTCTTCATCACGAACATATCACTTTTCTTTAAATTAACTTGATATTGGTGGTTAGTGGCCTTAGCCCAGCATATGGAGTTTCTAACAGAGGGATAAATCTGGCAAGATCTGGGAACAGACAGGAAAAATTGACAGCTATGGGTGCCCCGAAGGATGTTCTTACGTGGCTTTTGCCGTGGTTTCAGACTAGGGAGAATCCCATTGGTTTTTAGTTTTACTCTATTCTAACTTCTTAAGTTCAGTAATTAAACTGAAAGTCAAATGTTTTTCAATTTGCACACTGTGCTAAGAAAAACAGGGAGGAAAAAGGTGACATAGAGAAATATAAGTGGGAGAAGAGGGAGAACATGACTAACAAGAAGGTCAGGAGCTGAATGTGGGCCAGGGAGACTAGGAAAACTTACAGATATGAAGAAGGAAATTCTGTTAGAAAAATGTGGTTTCAAAGAAGTTTCCTCCTCCTTTTTTGACCCTTAGTGCACACAGCACATCACAGGTTTCACATCAGCTGATAACATTTTTTACATCATGATGATAGAAAATCTTGGGAGAGGCTGGTGGTACATACGGAGAGGGATGGGGGGCAAAACACAGCACAGAAGCTGAAATCAGAAACATAGCTGTCATGAGTTCATCATCCGTGGGAGACAGAGTGAAATAATTCCAGAATACTGGTTGGGGCTGCAAGTAATGAAGGTGCCTTTTCCCTGATGTTTTTATCTCCTTTCAGTACCTCGTATTCTCACAGGGAAAGAAAAGTTGAACAGAAACAGTTTTCAGATTTCTAAATAGATCTCATTTTCTGACATCGTGTTTTGGGCTGATAGTTCGCTATGTATGAAGATAATTGTGACAATGATTTCCATTTTTTTTAATACAAAGATCCTTGTTATATTAGACATTGGGAAAGCATAACCAGAAGATTACTTCTGCCTAAGCAGACACTGCTGATGACAAAGAGAGCTTATCCAGGGCCCAGAAAGATCAATACAAGAGCTCCATCGATTGCAATACACTCGCAATTGAGTGCATAGTAGGAAGTCATCACAGCATATGAGCAAGTTAATGACAAAGGCTGGGCTAGATATTTTATGTGTAAATGCCTTGGACCATAAATAAATGCCTTTATGTTTCTTCCCATCTGAAATGCTGGTTTTCACTAGCAATTAGCTCTTTGAATGGCCATCAATAGAAGACTTGGCATTTTAGTCCCGCAATTCAGAGAAGAATGATCTAGAAAAAAAAAAGTAGTTAGAAAAAGAGGCAAATTTTTTTTCTGTTGTTTTTTAAGGAATATGTGTTTGCTTGGGTACATCAGAGATGAATACTCTGTGTGAACATTAAGCATAACTGTATGACATTATTAAACTACCAAGTTATCATGCATGGTATGAAGATGAACATGTATGCTGCTCATACATATGGAAGACAGAAATAAAGCTTTTACTCTTGCAAATTACTCCACCCAACATCCAGTTCCAAGCACACTCTCTTTCTGACAAGTGTATTCCCTGTATTTTTTGAATACTTAAATTATCCTATACTGATGTGACTAAGTTAGAGCATCCTTATTTCAATACTTACGCAGAATGCCTAATTTACGTAGGCACTGA
This sequence comes from Psittacus erithacus, assembly GCA_009867235.2. Lineage (NCBI taxonomy): Eukaryota > Metazoa > Chordata > Aves > Psittaciformes > Psittacidae > Psittacus > Psittacus erithacus. Next base: position 18,328 of record WYDI02038795.1, on the reverse strand, counting down.
GAAAGTTGACTTGTACATTAGGCAGCATAACTCAGTTCTCTGATCTAGATGTGCTAGCTGTGATCCAGGACCAAATAAAGGGCAGATCCAGCCCCGTCACTCATATGCCTTTGTTTCTGTAAAAAAATAAAATGCACCGTTTGGGAAAGACACCATGTATTACTGAACAGTCAGAACATGGGACTTTATGGCATCTCACAAGGAAGGTCACTTACATGCTTCAGATGTATTTGAAAGACCAATCCTTTGCTACCAGTAATTTTAGGTACCTGAATTTGCACAGCCTTTTCTGGTCTTGATACTTGAATTTTTGAAGAAGTTTGTAACTGGGAAGTTATAAGAAAATGTCTTATTTTCAGCAAGATAATGGGGTTTTCAAGATAATTATAGAGACAAAGAAAAAAGGGACATGATATCTTAATTCTATTACAGAAAAATACAACCAATAATTCTGTTCGGATAAGGCAGCCAAAATAGTCTGCAGCTCTTTGCAGGTGGTGCTTAATGATCGGTTAAAATAACTGAATTCTAAAAAAAAAAGCCTATTTATCTTTCTGCTAGATGTAGGGTGAAGAGAAACATTCATTTACAGCTTTTTCAGCTGAGCTGTTGTATTGTTTTTCTGTAGGTCCTGAGACAGAGGATGTTGGAAGCAGCATGTCCACATTGGAGCGCTCACTTGCTGCCCGCAGAGCCACCCGTGCCAAGCTCATGATCCCCATGGATTCACAACCAAACAACCCTTGTGAGTTCCAGAATCTTCCCCCAGCCCCATTCTGAACCCTGCAAGCTGTGCTTACCCATCTGAAGATCTCATACAATCTTTCAAATATGATCTAGTTATGCCTCATAAATTTAAATAGCATTAACAATGTTTTCATCATCTTAAAAAAAATAAAATAGAGAAATATATAAAAGGCCTGGAAGCTTGCCAGAACTTCACAACACATCCATGGAAAAACTATAAAGAGAATTCATGAATCATATTTCTGCTGGACTCAGCCCTGGCTAAGCCTAAAATGTCATTGCTTCTATTTCGCCAGGAGGATAGTGATGGATAAATCCCTTTGTACCCTTACTATAAAACTTAAAATTGGGTGAAAGTTTAAAGCTGACAGAGCAGAAAGCTTTGCAATACACAGATGTGAATTGTAATATCATTATTATTACTATTACTATCATTGTTAGTATTGTTATTCCTATTGCTATTACTATTTCCATTACTATCATTAATAACATTATTATTATCAATACTTGTAATCAACTGGGCATTATTACAGCTTCTGCTATAATTTTTTTTCTCTAGTAGCTGCCCACACACTATATGCTTTTTTAATGTGGAGCAGCTCTCTTACAAAGCCAAGTAAACTAGGAAAAAAGATGGTTTTGATAGGTGTTATATTTTAGTGACCACAGAGCATTTATCATTGAACAAATTTCATAGATTATATGCATCTTTTTCAAAGCAGCAAAGTACACAACAAATACAAAAAGGCTAGAGACCATTAGGTAGGTTCTCCCATTGTGCAGACCTTACTTATTAAAATACCTGATACAACATTGTTTCACAGCTGAGCACAGAAAAGATGTAAGCGAGACCCCACATGCACTGGTTTGGCACTCATCAAGTTCCTGATGGAGTATGAGGCTTTGGGTCTCCACCTTTCCCCTGAGCAGCCCTCTGATCAATGTCTTGGTAGCTCTCAGCTTTGAGCTGGAAGTTCTGCCTTTGACCTCACAAAATAGATCTGATCAAAAACCTACAGAAATTGGTACCTTTGTGCGAATAGTCTAGGTTAAGAAAAATGAACATGTACTGACAGAAATACACTTCATCACAGGATTTCTCTCTAGCCCTGATGGTTAAATGTAAGTGCCTATTTGTAGGTTTGTGGAAGAGCACATCACAAATGATACATTAGAAAAAAAATAAAATAAAATAATAGAGGAACTGAATGAAGGAGAGGGAATAACCTACCATGGCTTCATTCAGGAAATTACTTACTAGGAGCTAGTTTGGTTCCTTTAATTTGTGTTTGCTACGGATGCATTTCAGGTCATGCTGCTCAGCTTCAGTGCCCAGGTGCCCAGGGAGAGAGTGAATTTCAGTTCTTCACAGCTTGGGCTGGACATATCACTGCATTTCAGCCTCCACACTCTTCATAATGTGGAAGACAGACCTGTGGGATGAGGCAAAGAAACCTCTTACACTACCTGGCCATGTCCTGGGATATATTCCCACTAATTTCACAGTCAGACAATTTGCCCTTTTTCCATTGGGGTTCCCCCTGGGTTGAAGGAGGGCAGCAGTCCAAGAAAACGAACAGACTTGGAGTGGTGTAAACATAATCAGAAACATATCAATCGTAATTACGATGGGTCAATAGCAATGTTAGTTAAGTCCAGTCAGCAAAAAGCTGTTTCATAGCTTATAGCTAAAAATGCTCTTAAACATACTTAGTTCTTTCACTTAAATGATGCATTTTGAGGAATGATCTTTTCTTTTTATTTATATTTACAATATCAATCTAACCTACAGCAGCAGCATATTAAAATTGTTTGCAAATAATTAAACTCTGATTTATGAAAGTCTTATTTGTGCATTTGTGCAGGCTGTTATGTTGAATATGGTTGTTTTCTTCCCAGAAGATAAAACTCAGGCTTTGTTAGATTAGATGCTTTAATTAATTTCTCCCTGTTAGCCTGATGCTGAAATTGTCAGCAGTGAGTGATTAAATAGATTAGAGAAGCAACAATGTAATCCTGAAGTAAAAAATGTACATTTTTAATTGTTAAATACCAAATCTGGAAGTATTCATGCTTGTCTTGATAATCATTATTTGCAGTCTTTGAGGACAAATACACTCCATACTGTGCTTTTGCCTACTGAAGTGAAAGAAGCATAAACCATATAAATTTGATGAGGTTTTAGTGATATCTTTGACAGCTCTAATGCAACTGAAGTACAGGGAGTCACAAACACCAAGGCTGTTCTATGGAGAGGAAAAGACATCAGGGATGAGGAGCTCCTCAAGCTTCCCACTGCCAATCCTTCCCTTCCCTGCTGTTTAATTGATCCCTGCCCAACACCATGTCCTTCTGAGGTCAGCTCCCTTCTCTGGCATTTCAGAGTGAAGGTATATTTCTCTAATCCCAAACCAGTCCTTGCACAGAGGGTGGCAAAAAATCGGTGACACCAAATTGATAATAAATTTTGGTACAAGAAAATAACAGAAAATGGGAAAAGTCCATTTCTAATGTTGATGTTGGGACTGTGCAATACTGAGGTGCAGAAGCATATGCTTTTTGGTATACTGCTGCAGCCAAAGCATCATAATAAAATATTCATAGTGACTGGTTGGATTTGATGATCTTAAATGTCTTTTCCAACCTAGTTTATTCTATGATTTAATGAAAATTAATTGAGACAGTCTTTGCCGGTATCACATTCAACTATTGTACCCTGTTTTCTGTCTGCAATCTTTATTTATGAAAGATGAAAATAAAATGCTCACAGAGTAAATCAGTTCGGAAAGAGATTTCAGCTACGTTTTGAGAGGAGGGGTTTTTTTCTGCTTATCCCCCTCCTTAAAATGACAGAAAATCACAACTATTCTTTTTCTCAAGGAAATATGAACATGTCGACTCAGTTGCTTTGGGAGCCTCTGAGGTGCTTGAATACAATTCAGACTGTCCTACTTTGTCATTCCTGTAAGCTGTTCTTGGGTGCTGCTTTCTTACATGGTACAGTACATTTTAAATGTAGACCAGAGTTTAGGGAGCTCCATGATTTGGCCAGGGAATTTCTGTTTTCAGTGTCTTAGTATATCAATATGAAGTGCAAATTCAATTGCTGACAGGCTATGACAGAGCAGATTTGTTGTCATATCTGTTTGAAATTGCAAAGATTTATTGAAAATGTTTGATGTTAGCTTTACTCTGGCTTCTCTGCAGTACAGTACTGCAATGAATAGTAATCCTATCTTGTTTCAAAAATGAAAGTGCTACACACTGAAAACAAATGAAGGAATGGACTTGGAAAAGCAAGTTGTTCTTTAATATGATTCAATAAAGAGTGATATTTGTCACTGTAGCAGCAATGCTACAAATACTGTCAATAAAAATGTCTTATACAGACAAAATGAAATGCCTGAATAGTAGAAATTCTCTGCTAAGAGTGGATTGACTGAACCCAGGCAACTCAAATCACCCGTGTTAGCATTTGTTCATGAGGTTTCTTCATCACTTGCCCATTACTTCTGAAAGTGCAGTGTTCTCTTGCTGAAAGCCCTTGGCACCACCTTGGCTTCCTGTGTGACCTTGAGCAGGTAGCCCAGTTTGCCACTCTCTGCAACGGATATAGTAGGAGCTAGAAGTAATTGTAATGACTATCTTAAAGTCTACAGCACTGTTTGTAATTCATGTGTGAAAGATGCTAGATAAGACAAACCTTATCACCAATGAGCCAGAAAACTCTGTGTATTGTTTAGCTGGAAAAAACTTCAAAGGCAAAGAAATTTATGATTTGCACAGCATTTTTATCACCCACTCTTCAAGCAACAGTGGTTGAAAATGGGGGAGATGACTCAGAGAAAAGCCTGGATTCATCAAGCTGCGATCCCAGTTTTCAAATCAAAGCGTTTCATTTAAATTCAACACAACTCAACTTCAGTTTCAGACTTTTAGCTTGTACCTCTCATCCCTCTTCCAACCAGGCTGGGACATTCCTGAGGAGGGAATGATGCCTGGGCAGCTTCAGGTGATGGATAAACATGGGGGTCTTGTGCCACTGGGGACATCCTAAATCAGGAACACTGGTTGTGAAGCTGTCAGATGTAATAGAAGAGTCACAGGAGCCCACGCTCTTCAGAGCAGCAGGTGAAGGCAGCAAGCTCTCCTAAGGCATCAGAAATGGCACAAGGGACCTGTGCTTGGGCAACTAAAACAAGCCCTTAGATTGCCTGGTCCATTCCTTCTCACTTAACTTGTCAAGGGAGCTAAAGCACTCCTCAAAATGTGGCTGAATGGCTGGAACAGAGAGAAAAAGCTATTTAATTTTACAGATAACTAATTGCAGGCTGCAGTTGCAGTTCTCCAATGTATACCAAATATTTCTGTATACAGAGGTAGCTTCTGTGGGCAGAGACTTGTTTTATACAAAGCATTTGGGTTCTTTGTGGTTGTTTCTGGCTCCCTACTGACCCTCTAAGGATTTTTTGTTAAAATTTTCTGAAAGCACTCATTCAACCTCACTCTCTTTCTTTCCTTTTAGCTGTGGTCAGCGCTATTCCAGTGCCAACACTAGAAAGTGCCCAGTACCCTGGAATCCTGCCATCTCCAACCTGTGGATACCCGCATCCGCAATTCACCCTTCGTCCAGTGCCATTCCCAACCCTCTCCATGGACAGGACCTTTGGACCAGGAAGAAGTCAGTACAGTGCTTTTCTTCTTCTCCTTGCTACTAAAGTGCTTCGAAATAAGTTGCCTTCTATCATTGGGATGCATAAGTTCCAGCCAATGCAAATCATGCTGCTGTGCTTTTTGGGAGCCACAATAAGTCCCAAGAGGCAGCCACAATAAGTCCATAAATCCCAGGCGTAGAAGAGGCAGCAACTGGTATTCAGTCTGTACTGAACACCTTGAAAGTTAAAAATCACTGCCTCTGTAGTTCAAACTTGTCTTTTCTGCAGGTTTTTTAGTCATTGCACTGTACTTCATTTTCCTTTGCTTTATTCATAAGGATATTCCAGAAAAGTGCAGGCTTCAAGAGCTCTTCTTCATTCCAACACAGAATCTAGTATCATCACTCATTAAAATCATCCATGATAGCACTTACATGACCTTTCCACAGAGTGTCTTACCATGCTTAGCTGCCCTCACTGCTAGAAACATTTTCTTTAATATCTAACTTGCTAAATGTAAGCCAGTTGTTTCTTGATTCAGTTACAGCAGGCATTGAGAACAGCTCATTTTCTTCCTTTAGCAGATCTTTTTATACATATGAATACTGTTGTCCTCGCATCACTTGTCTCTTCTCTGGACTGAGCTCTGTATTCATATTTACTCCTCTGGAGCTATAGATCTGTGGTTTCTGTGTTCCCATAGCTATTCTTCACCTTACCATGATCCGGGGAGAATGGACCCTCGGAGCCTCACCTTCACAGTTTACTGGTAATACCCTGTCCCACTGACAGCCATCTGCTCTTTGTTCAAGCCTAAGGAGTGTACATTGGCATATTACTTATAGTTGGAGGGCTTATATTTTCTTATAATCCTTCCTTAACTCTAGTGCATATCGAGTATGAATTATTGACAGATTAATGTCAATCTGTTGCACATACCTTTTTCACATCACAGAGAATCTGCGCTGCTGGTCCATGGGGAGCTCTTCTTGAAATGACTGATTTTTTTCCTGCTATTTGATTGTTGCTTTCAGTCAGTTCTGACAGGTCCTGGGGGACAGGTGATTGAAATCTAGTGGTGGGATTGTAAGTAAAAACCGGGTTCAGGTGTATTAATTATGCATAACTCTGATGCCATTCCATAATGCCTAAATTCAATGATTGAGATGAGCTCTTAGGCAGAAGCTCTTCCCTGGGAGGGTGCTGAGGCACTGGCACAGGGTGCCCAGAGAAGCTGTGGCTGCCCCATCCGTGGCAGTGTTCAAGGCCAGGTTGGACAGAGGGGCTTGGAGCACCCTGCTCCAGTAGAAGGTGTCCCTGCCCGTGGCAGGGGGTTGGAACTGGATGAGCTTGAAGGACCCTTCATCCCAAACCATTCTATGAGTCTACGATTGCTGCTTTTTTCAGTGCGGTTGTGAGGTCTCACCAAAGCTAGATGGCAATTTCTTTGGAGCACCTCATTGGCCTAATCAGGTTTAGATCTGTGCTTAAATTAATACCAAACCCACCACATAGGCCATACACAAAGAAAGTAGATTCACTTTCTTGCTTGACAAGCATTAGATGCTGGGGAATTAAAATATAATTGACTACCCTGTGCCGGATCATGGAGATGGAAAAAACATAATTGAATTGTTTGCTCAGCTCTTGTCATCTTGACCTGCTCATAAAATGACCTGAGCTTCTCCTGTCCCCAGATCCAAAGTCCAGCTGCGGAAGTGAGGGAAGTTTTTATAGTCCTGCTGAAGTTTCAGGAAAGGAGGCAGCTGTCCTGGTAAATACCATACGGAGTGGTGGCTGGGACACGTTTGCTGAGAAATGTGTTAGGCACAGCCCCCAGAATCACACATCCCTGGCACATCCAGCTTCTGCCTGAACCAGCTACTAGATCTGCATGTGTAGTAGTCTGGAGATGGTATTTTCAAAATGAGGAAATCCTTTTTGGATCCAGAGGCAGTTCCTAGAGGAAGATCTGTATAGGAAAGTGTGGGTTTGACCAAATCTTTCAAGTGCTGCACGCTTGAGAGTTTAACAGAAGATTGCTAATGCACAAAAGGTTTCTGCAAGAAGTTTGAATACAAAACAGCTTTAATTATTCAGAAGACCTGATGGGCCTTGAAAGAGCTCAAGCAGTGCAGGTTTCAGATAATTTTGGCCGTTTCCCATGAAATAATTCAAAAGCAATAGACAGCCTTGTTTGGATAATGGCTATTTCAGATCATTGAGGTCCGTGTAATCAAGGCTGCATGGTATTTATAAATTATCTAAGTCAGTTACTATGTGCAACGACAACCTGTTAGAGGTATTGCAATTGTGCTCTCTGGTGAAGGCTATTGAGTTTCAAAGCACATGGACCATACAAAATACCTCCAAATGAATATTATCTTCCTTCACTGTGCCTTACATTTTCACCCCTATGGCAATGAAGTGAAGGCACAGACAAGGACGTGGAGATAGTGTTTGTTTTCTAGTGACACTTGACACTATCAGAACCATCCAAGCAGTTCACTAGGTTTATATAATGTCAGTGTTCATTACTTTTCAGTCTGAGAAGGGATGAAGGGATATAAAAGCGTATTTCTAAAACGATGCCTGAAGCTTTTCAGAGCACCAGTGCTGCTGCTGCTGAATGCCAGCCCATCTGGAAGAGCGGTCAACCTCCAGTGCATCCAACTTGAAAGCATCTGCTTTATTTGTGGCTTGCCTCCCACTGCCTCACCTCCCACCTCACTGCAGCAGAAAATGATCTACCCATCTGCAAAATTCCTCGTAACTCTTTGAATTTGCTTATTTTTTGGCAGCTCCCTTAGTATGATCATGCTATTGGGAGCAACTAGCACTTGAAGAGATTATAGAGCCAATTCCCACAGCTTTTTTTGTGTGTTCTACCCCTCAGTGAAAAATTCACATGATATCAATTGCAGCTGTGTCTGAAAAATAAATACTTAGCAATAATTCCTCTGAGGCAGACCCTACCTGTGGTACTGCATGACTGAGCACCCTATTGACCAAGATGTAGCAATCCTTGAATAAATCATACGCCATGCCATTAGTGAGGGTGATGCTTCCATCCCGCCTCACAGACAATGCTTGAACACCTTCCTCTGCTTCTGAAGGCTTTTTTCATTGACCCAAGGATTTGAGTGCTCAAACTTATCTTTAGGACAAATGTTAAATTGAAGAGGAAACTAAAATAACAAGGCAAGGAGAGTCAGGCACCAGCTAGAGATTGAACAATAAACTGTCTTGCCTGTTTGACTACTGCTGATGACCCAACCAGCCGTAAAGTATAACTGTTAAATAATATTTTTTCCAGCCAGAAAACAGAAACTGTTTACAATGTTATCATGGCAGGTAGGAGGAGATGGTGACATGCCTAGTTTGCCATGACTTCCAGAACAAAGAAGATGCTCTTTTTTAAACTCTACCATGACTAGTAGAGCTGCTGAGCCATCATGGTCTCCTGCAGGAAAAGAAGAGAGCTGAAGGAAACCATCTCCCACCTGGGAGATACTGAGGTGGCCCCATGCCTGTCCTGCCCCATCTCCATCCACACACTGGTCAGCATAAGCAGACCTTGTTCTGGTCCCATCCTGATCACACTTTTACAAAAGGCAGAGTACTTGTCTTATGTGTAACCCTAAAGACCACAACTGGTCTAACAGAACCATTTTTAGAGGGAGCCATTCATAGAATCATAGAATCAACCAGGTTGGAAAAGACCTTGAAGATCATCAAGTCCAAGCTTTACCCCAGAACTGCCAAGTCCACCACTAAACCATGTCACTAAGGGCCTCATCAGTATGGTTTGTGAACACTTCCAGGGATGGTGATTCCACCACTGCCCTGGGCAGCCTGTTCTGATGCCTGAGCACCCTTTGGGAAAGAAATTTTTCATCAGTGTATTGCCCTAATAATCCATGTGATGAAAATTTGGAGATGTCCAGAAAATATGGTGCATTTTTTTTAAATGAAGAGATCTTATTTACTAGTATTAAAAAGAAAGGCTGAAAATCATGTAACCCAGAACAATAAAATAACAGTTACATTAATAGCTTGAGATAGCCATAGAAAAGGTTTATGGAACAGAGATAACTTTATGTATCATTAATCAGTTAGAGTGAGATGCACTAAAGCAAATATTTTCTGAGCACATTTCCTCTTGGAGCTGGCTTTCTCTCAGCTCTGCACTGCTCTTCCCAGCTGGGAAGCTTAAATCTCTTCTACCATAGGAGCTGCATGATGGATTGAATGGAAATAATATTTTTTATTCAACAGTCTGGTTTGGGTTGCAACCTCTCACAGAAGTGCGGTAAGAGCTGTAATGAAGTTGTGGGCCCTGCTTAGCCCCTCACTTCCTTTGTTCTCTTTTAGAAACTGAATCAACAGCAGAGCAATTTGGGTTTTTTCAGTATATTATTTTTGGATTTAACCACCTATCATTTAAAAATAGTTCTGCCATTTTGACATGATTCAGCTTTAGATTAGCAATTTTTTAAGTTTTCTCCAAAGGTATTCTTTGGGATGGAAATGAAATTGCACAATAACAGTAACCTGACAATAAGCATGCTAAAAAAAACATTCCTGCTGGTGCTACAATAACATCCAAAGATCCCAACAGGAATGAGGCGCTGGTTTGTCAGCATTACACAGGTATATAGCCTTGGTTACATAATATTTACAATCTGTGTAAGTTCAAAAACACACAGAAAGTCATTAGCAGATGTAGAATAAAATTCAGTCATTTTAAGCCCCATCTACCATCACATACTTTGAATTGTTGCTACCTTTTGTGTTCAATACTTGTTGATTTTTTCATTACCTCAGACTGTAAATAGATACAAATCCAAACGTGAATATTTCCAATGTTACTTGTTAATAAAGATACACAATGTAAAAATAAGTTCAGAGACTTAAATTCATTAAACTGTTTAAGAGCACTGCGCTAACTAACAATTATGCAAAAGCAAAGGGAAAATCAAAAGAGTTTGTATCAGATATTTATTCTTCTGCTTGGTGAGCAGTGTCCATGGCTACTGGAGTTCAAAGAAAGCTTGTTCTCAATGTTCCTTGCCTATAAAAAGAATGCAAGTAGGGCTTTATCCAAAGTTTCCCCAAAGGAATGAGACCCTAATTGGTTTTACTGGGCTTTAGAACACATCTTCATGCATAGTATAGCATTTTCTTTACTTGGCCAAAATACTTTACTAAATTCAAGACCAAAAGATCATAATTGGAATGCAGCATGGTATTATCTGTGCCATCTTAAAGGCCAACTGGGAGTCTACTTTCTGTAAAAACAAACAAACAAACAAAAAGTAATAATTGGATCAGTGGAAATAATCAGAATTCCTGGGCAGTTCTGTTGAGGTGTATGAAGGCAAATATCTGGCTGCTAGGCAGGGAATTGAGGTAGGGAGTGCAGGCAGCAGTAACAATGTGCTCATCCTCATCCATCCTTCAAATAAACAATCTATCCTCTCTTCCTGCAGGGACTTCAGTGAATTGTAAATTGATGGTTCTCATTATGTCTGCAAGCATGCACATCTTGCTTTAGAAAAATGTCTTCTTAAGCATAAAGCACACCTTCATTAGACCACTTACCTTCAATATTTAAATCCCAACACAAGCTTCTAATTTTAATAGAGTCATCACGCCTTTCTCATCAGTCATAGCTGGAGGATAACCTGAAATCTTTTATATAATAATGGCTATGTAGGTCTCCAGCCTTTACAACTGAATCTTTAAGATAAAACATATCCATACTGTAATACAGTAATTTAATAGGCTTTTAATACAGGGACCATTATGCTGATGCTAGCTAGTAAAGCTGATAAAGGTTTGTTATCTGAGAGTACCACTGTGGAAAATACCAAGCAGGTATTTGATGGTGAGTAGTAGAAGTGTCTGGTTTACTTCTTTCCCCAAACGGGTCAAGAGCCTTCCAAAAGAACTGTCTTTAAGGATACAATGAAAAATGCTGGGCTCCATAGGAAGTTCAGACTTTGATAAGTATGTCTGAAGACATATTGAGGCTAAGCAGATAGACAAAAGGCTTTATTTTTACTTAAAGAAAAGACCTTGCCAAAGTTTTGCTCCAAAGAACATTGTAACCTCAGATGTTTGCTTCTTTGAGACTCATGTACTATTTTGCATCTTGCCTAAGAGAGGGTAAAGGGAGAGAAGAACCCAATGCCCATGGTAGCCTACAGCAGCTACACTGTGGCACCTTCTTGAAGGTGTGAGCAGTAAATAAGGGTAGAATGAGCTCAACGATTATTCCTGCTTTACTCTCTTACAAATAATCTCAGTACCTCTGGCTTCCTTGAGAAGAATTTTAATCCTCAGATTAAAGAGAGGTCTGCTGGGCAAGGAAGGAAATGGAAAACCAGAGCCAGGGCAGTGGCATGATAATGCAAGGAGCCTCAAAGTTAAAACAAGGAAAATGAGACACAGAAAAGCAAACTTTAACAAACTGTAGATGATTTTGACTTTGGTCTGATCCTGTAGTTGGCTTTCTGTCCATGGTGTTTGATTTGGCCAGGCATCTCTGTGATTTTGCCTTAGGAACAAGAAATGGGGTTGTGGAAATGAAGCAAAATCCTCATTTCCATTTTTCAAAATTGTTTTGCCTCTTAGTAGGTTGTAATTACTTCTATACTTTGACATTAATTATTATAAAATGCCTTGAGATTTGACTTGGCTGTGTAATTGCATGTTATTTACACAATGAGTTCTGGTTGTTGCAGAAGGCTCTGAAAGAAACCAGATCCTCTGGAGCATTTTGGGTCCCAGTATAATAACTAATTCTGATGGCTATGTGTCATGAAGGTTGTTTTCTTCAATAAAAGGCAGAGCTTTTCCTAGATTTCTGCTTCGTGCCACAAGCTGCATGACTAACTGTTGTGCTGTGAGCCATTCTGGCTGGCGTAAATACTGTGGAGACATTGGACAACACTGACATGCTCAAATTAAATTGGTTCCTGTTGTGATCAGTCTCCTCAGTAACCAGTTTGATTCTTTCCCCTGTTCTGCTTGCAAATAATGTCAGGCCTTTCAGGAACTTTCACCAAGAGAAGAACTTGCAATGGACAGGGCCTGGGGCAAGCTGCTCTAGTGGAAGGTGTCCCTGCCCATGGCAGGAGGTTAGAACTGGATGAGATTTAAGGTCCTTCCAAAGCAAACCATTCTATGATTCTGTGAACTGTCTCCAGTGCTGCTACTTAGCGCCATGGGGGAGGAGCTGGTAGAAGTGCCAGGAAAGGCCCCAGACCTGAGGGCCAGGGAAGCCTCAACAGCACTTGTGACGCCAGATGTGTAAAGGAATTGTAGAATCATAGAATCACAGAGCCATAGAATGGTTTGTGTTGGAAAGAAGGTAAGAGGGTGTGTTTCCGAATCAATTTGCCTTGTCTTCTCCTGCAGTAGGAACAAAACAGAAGTGACAAGCCCTTTTCTGTGTTATGGAGAATCATAGAATCATGGAATCATAAAATGCCAGGTTGAAAGGGACTGCAAGGATCATCTTGTCCAACCTTTCTAGCCAAAGCATGACCTAGACTAGATGTCCCAGCACCCTGTCCAGAGGAATCTTAACAGTGTCCGATGCTGGGGAGTCACCAGTTCCCTGAGACGATTATCCCAGTGACTGATTGTTCTCTTTGAACTTCTTGCTGCCATCCATAAAGCACCACAGCAGCCTTGCAATCTGTTCTTCCTCTAATTCTTAACTGGTTCTGCTTGTCATGATAGATGTAGTGGTCAGCAAGAGATTTTAATTATTTGTTTATTCCAATTGCAGTTCTCTTATAAGAACAAAATAATCTGTTTCTTTGGAATTATGTTTTCCATCTTTATTTTCTTAAACTTCTTAAAGTCTGTGTAACGTGGTACAGTACTGTTTCCTGGTTTAAACAGCACCAGTGAATTTCTCTTCATGAGGAAGAGTCAATGTTGGGTGAAGAGGAGTGTCATAAATCTGGGCAATACCATTGGGATGTGTGAGTCCTCATCCTGCTTCTTGTCATCTTACATCCCATTGGAAGCATCATCTTCACTGTACACACTCCATAGTATATGCTCTGATTTTAGACTGCAAGATTAGACAATTTTGCATCTAATAGATTTCAAGAAATATGTTCACAAATCACATTCCTCTGCATTTATGCTGCTGGTGATGTTAGACAACACTGTGGACCATACACATCCTGTAATTAATAGTTTGGACACAACATGAGTTTGTTGAGGAACAGCATGAGTTTCTTGAGGACTGCAGAAATAAAGTGCTTTTCTATTTGTCTCGATTTTTGTTTTCTTTTGTTTTCTTTGTTTTTCTTCTGTTTTGTGGCATGGAAAGTCCATGACAGAGGCTGACACTGAAAACTTATTTTAAGAAACTCTCAGAACATAAGGAAGCTGTCTTTTATATTAAAATGTTGACATAGAACATTTAAATCTCTGAAAAATTGACTGTGAATATAGGCTAATAAAACTGCAACCTACTGCTTTGGCACAATAAATGTTACAGCTGTCTCAAGGAAAAACAATACTGGTGATTGGTTGTGTAGAAATTAATTAAGTCCTTTCTTTGTCTCAAGCTTTTCTCCACTATGATTAGAACAGTACCATGATGCTGAACATAATGAGTTTCCATAGTCATAGCTTGTTTCAATCTCCACGTGTATTTATGTGTTTATTGATTTTTAATATTAAAAGCACATAGAGATGAAAGAGAGAAGGAGACAAAAATATGCTTGGGGTTTTTATGCTTTTTGGTTTTTTAAAGGAAGATGCTTCGAGCTTCAGGTGGCACACGGGCACTCTGAGGAACACCTGGTTTTAATTTATCTGCCAAAAGCTTTTGATGAAACTGTTTACACATTTCCTACACCTTTGTGGAGCATAGAGGCTATTGCTGTCCCTTCTGCTGGAAATGACCATAAAAGTGGGAAATGGGACATAAAATATACATCAATAACAGCCCCTTGGGGTTTTTGACTGTTCTCTTGCAGCTGTTAGTGAAGGACCAGCACCACAGCAGCCGCCCTTGCTGCCACAGACACAGCCTGAGCACTCCAGCAATGAGGATGCCCCGAGCAGAACCATCCCCACTGCTTGCGTCCGCCCTACGCACCCTCTCCGCAGCTTTGCCAACCCCTTGCTACCTCCACCCATGAGTGCAATAGAACCGAAAGTCCCTTACACGCCACTTCTGTCTCAGACAGGTAAGAGGGATTGGGGGGCAAGTCTCAGGTACCACTTGTCTGAACCACTGAGTTTCAATCCGTGAGAAAACAGCCCGGGACAGTCCCATGCCTTGAAGAAATATCTCTAAGTGCTGACAGAGTTAGAACTAGATGATCTTCCAGGTTCCTTCCAACCCAAACCATTCTATGATTCCATGTACAGTTCATGATAGTAAGCAGGTATTTTATTCTGACAATCTGGAATAAAAATTCAGGGCAAGGCAATAGCTTAAAATCAGAGTTAACAAGTAAGTGATAAAAATGAATTAAATGAGATGCCAAATTAATCACTTGGTCTTGTTTCCAGTCTCCTGTTACGCTGCAATAACTTGAAACAGTGCCAAATGCTTGACTCTTGTTTCAAGGCTTGCCTTTAGGATAATGAAAGAACTACTTATGTATGCTGGAAAAGAACTGACTGCAACCCACTCCAGTGTGCAAACTACTCAAAAATTAAATAGCAAGCGTGCAAGGAACAGGAAGAAATTACTATATGTTTCTTAAAAAGGCTTTGGAATAATGACACCGGTGAATGAGGCTGTGGGCTGGTGGTAGGGTTAGACTAAACGGCTGTAGTGAAACATTTGTTCACGGGTGGGGGCATGGCAGAGCAAGAGGGAATGGTGCCTTTCCAGCTCGTTTCTGGGTTTGTTTCCAGGGCAGCACCATTTCTAAAGAGCTGGTTTTAAAATTCACTCTTGGATCCAGTGAGTGCATCTGTGTGATGTATCTGGTATCTGCTTTGACCATAAACTGGGTGCAGTGCTAGAATTGTTCTTCGTGTGAACTGGTATAATAAGTTGCGCTACCTGCCTTAGTATCCCTAACTAGTCGAGTTATTAAGAAGGGAAAAAAAAGGGTCTGCATACTGGTCTCTCATTTTAACTACTGCTCCTTTAGCTTACATAATCTCCAGTTTAGCTCAGAGAACCTTTGAGATTTCAGTTTCATTCTTTTCTATTCTAATAGTGCTTTCTGAGCACAGCTTTCTTGCCATACAACATATGTTAGGTCGATGTTTGCAACAAGCAAGCTAGCAAAACATCTCTGCATTTTTACTGGAAGCACCTGCTATCCATCAGCAAGTAATCCAGTTTCTGACAGCAGACAGAAGTAGATAAATCCTTATTTACTGGAGAACTGCTTCTGCCAAATAGTGTTGCTGAATTATTTTTTATATATAACAGAGCCTATTCATCTTTACGTAGTACTACATTTTACTTTATGGGGATCCAATTCTACTTGTCTTACTCTAGTAAGCCTGATTACTTCAAAATGACTATTTGTTCTCTAAGTCAACCAGAGTTTACATTTTAACCATTATAACTGGGAGGTGTGGTAAAGAGAGAGGAAGTCACAGCATGTTACTTATCTTCATAAAGAATCCCATCATCCTGAAAAATAAAATTGCCTTTTTTGAGTAAGTAATCTCAACTAAGCAGATGCAGTGTTTCCTACAGCAGTGTTTCCTACAGCAGTGTGTAGAAATTTGTTATTAGGTAAAATTGAGAACTGAAAGTTTATGGCATGATCTGCCACAGAGCAATGGAAATAAATAAAGTGAATGGTAAAGCAATGAAAAAATCTGTTTTTCTGAACTCCGTCGCATAGACAAAAACATGTTGCCGAGTTTTATATGGCTTTCAAACTACTGTATTTATTATTACACTGAAAACACGATTTTTACTTTTTAGAATTGCTTATAGCTTCATTTCTGATCCGCTTCTGGCTATTTTGTAGCATTGGAGCTATTTACTTCCCTCTATGTCTGGTTTCTGTTGCTTGTCTCAATGCACTTGTCCTCAGAGTCATTACCCAGACTGATGTCTCCTTTTACCAAGTTCTTGTAGAATGTTTTCCTTCATAAATGTTAACTTCTCTTTGTTGCTCTGGGCAGTGAGTGGGGTGTGCAGAACTGATCCGGGTCCTGCAAAGGATCTCTCAAAACTAGGTTGCTCTTCTAGCACCCACTCCTGAATCCCACTCCTCTGGAATCCAGATCTCTCTTCTTTTCACTGAAAATGGGAGAGGAGAGAAAAGGCATTGCAGAAGAGATGTCAAGAAAGAGCATTTCATTTCACTGGCAATTCTGAGTATTTAATATGACCCATGAGTATGATATCTTAACCATAGCTAGGTAACCATGAAAGGGAAATTTTGAAGACATTTGGATGCCCCATCCCTGGCAGTGCGCAAGGCCAGGTTGGACGGGGCTTGGAGCAACCTAGTCTAGTGGAAGGTGTCCCTCTCAATTGTGGGGGATTGAAACTGGATGGTCTTTAAGGTCCTTTCCAGCAAAAACTATTCTATGACTTTACAAAGTTTCTGATGTATTTCTCTATTTAAACAAACCTCCTGTAAAAGATGACTGACGCATTCCCGCACAGTCACTCCTCCCTGTTCCCTTCTGGCAGAGCAAGGGTGGTCCAGCTATCTGCAGCCCAAAAGAGACAAATCCCTTATGGAACATCTCTGCTAATTATACCCTACTTAGGGACATCTCAGGTTTAAAAAGCTCTTAGCAAATTCCCACATTGAAATAACTGTTACTTTTCTTTACTTTCATTATATTTTTCTTAAACTCAAGACATTATTACATGTCCTACATGATAAAGTAATAGGGCAATAAGTAATGGATTCATTATCACATAAACCAATTAAACAGCTCTTTACTTTGCTATCCTACTTTTTAAAGTCACGTTATTCAGGTGTCTTATCCCTTCAGACAATACATAACTAATGGAACAATAATGCAGAATGTAGAAGCGCAGGAAGCAGCAGAGAACCATAGAGATTGATCCAGAGATTTCTAGCAAAGACTTTAAAAAGCAGGAACCTGAAATTCAGTAGAGATTTCCCTTGAAATCCCTTCACTGATAGTTTGCAAGCTCTTCTTCCTCCAGTCCTATGCATTTTATATCTCCTTTTAAAGAATAGCCTGTATGGAAATGCAGGCAGCATCCTCTGGTCCTCAGCCAGCCCCACAGCCTGCCACACAGCCAACCACATGCTGAAGCTCTAGACCTATTTTTGTATTTAGATTATAGTCCTGGAGCTAATATTTGACACTGTCCCTCCTGCAATATTAGTATTTGGACCTTGCCCAGTGAATAAATGAGCACAGGGGTTTTTCTTGGCTCTTTGACTGACCTGATGCTAAAAGGAAATAGCTCCTATAATATTTTATCTATTCACTACATCTCTGTAGTGGCACAGAGTCATAGAATCATAGAACAGTTAGGGTCAGAAAGGAACTTAAGATCATCCAGTTCCAACCCCACTGCCATGGGCAGGGAAACCTCACACTAAACCATGGCACCCAAGGCTCTGTCCAACCTGGCCTTGAACACTGCCAGGGATGGAGCATCCACAGCTTCCCTGGGCAACCCATTCCAGTGCCTCACCACCCTCACAGTGAAGAATTTCTTCCTTAAATCCAATGTAAACTTCCCCTGTTTAAGTTTGAACCCGTTACCCCTTGTCCTATCTCTACAGTCCCTAATGAACAATCCATCCCCAGCATCCTTATAGACCCCCTTCAGATACTGGAAGGCTGCTATGAGGTCTCCACGCAGCTTCTCTTCCCCACGCTGAACAGCCCCAGCTTTCTCAGCCTGTCTTCATACAGGAGGTGCTCCAGTCCCCTGATCATCCTCGTGGCCTCCTCTGGACTTGTTCCAA
>WYDI02038792.1:0-38091 GCA_009867235.2 Psittacus erithacus | reverse complement strand
CATACCACAGCACGTCATGCCCAGGATGTAACGGGCAGTTACCTGGAAGGGCTGGAGATTCTGCTGGGGTGGGGCTGAGTATCGGTGGTGAGCCATTGTATTCCCTTCTCTTGTTACATTTCCCTTATCATTATTATTATTGGTGCTAGCAGCAGTGGTTTGTGTTATACCTTAGTTAATAGACTGTTCTTATCTCAACCTGTGGAGTTGTATTCTTTCAGTTCTCTTCCCCATCCCTCCGGGAGCTGAGGGAGGAGGAGGGGAGCAGTGAGTGGGCTGTGTGGCAGGCCTTAAACCATGACATCCCCTCCCTCCTACAGCCTGAAGAATCCCTGCATAATCCCACCTTCTAGTCTTTCATTCTTAAAGCTGCAGTAGTGGGGAGAAAATGTTTTGGTGACTTCTAGCTAAAGGAAGAAAGATCCATCTTTAAGAAAGGTCAAGTATTATAAATTACAGCTTTTAAATTACGGTTGTAAGTAATTGTAGGGAGGAACTCCTCTCCCTCATACATTATGTACTTCTTTTTCTCAGCCATGACCTTAGTATGTGATAATCTATTTGATGTATTTCAGGAGTGCTAGTCACAGTGCATGCTCTTACAGGAACCATCCCTGTCTTGTTCATGACATCTGAAAAAATCTTACTGTGTTATCCAAATAATTTATTTTAGACTTAGATGCCTGTCTAAGTCAGATCTGCTCATCACTATTAATGCCTATTAATTTGTCTTGTCGTTCCATCTTTAAGCTAAGGCTTTATTTTGTTCTGTCTGCTACCTACTTATGCCAGTGCTGACTTTAATTATGGGTCTGGTAAATTATTTCCGGACCAAGTGGTTCTAATACACTTAGTGATAAAATATTCCTCCTGTCAAAGCCTAACATTTATTGGTTATTAAAAAATAGAATTTATTGACCGTTTTGTAGCTTTGTGGTTTTGTATATAAATTATCAAATAGCAGTTTAGTATTTTAATAGTTTTATAGTAGAGGCAGGTTGTTTCTTCATTAGCTTATATGCTGCTGCAATTCAGAAAAGAATAACACAGTAAACAAAATGTTCAGAAGTAACAGAAGTAGTGCCCTATACAAAAAAAAAACAAGACATTGATTTAAAGTTTATTTGAAAGAATCTGCAATATTCTACTTATTTTCGGTAGAGTTCCCACTGATACTGACAGTTAGAAAGATCAAGAGATCAAAATGACTTGAAGATACTAAAGGACCAAACCTAACACTGTAATGAGGTCTTGGTTTTAGTAGAACTGTATTTTGTTACTTGAGGTGCGGTTGAGAATCAGAACTTCTATTTTACTTCATTTTGATTTAGGGGTGTATTCAGCTGAAAAATGCTGGTTCAGAATGATGCTTATAAGCAATTTATTAATATGTTTAGCCTAGACAATTTCTAGTTATGACAGCAGTGAGATTTCTAACTAGTCTGTCAGTTACTGTGTTACAAATTTAAGCTTTGAATACCCCTGGTAGAATAAAAAATAGGAAAGTAATGGCAAGGCCAGATGCATAAAAGCAGAAGTTTCTGAAGAAATGCTCCAAGGTAGCCCATAGGGCAGTAAGTAAATTCAATGCTTCAGCCTGATTTCTGCTCATTAGAAGAGCTGTGCACACCCTGGGTAAAAAAACAGTTTGCAATGAGTTTAGTTCCACTCTGTGTATGTATCGAATCAGGCCAGTGAGTCATGGAGGAGCATACAGGGATTTCAGTGTTTCACTACCTCTGGAATTAATTCCTTATAGTAAAACTGGCTTGCTTCATTAGGCTGCTGCATTTAAGGCTCTTTAATAATACTACAATAGTATTAAAATAATAAAATAATAGAGAGGTTCATTCTCACAGAAATGAAGTAAGGCTCTTGGCTGATAAGGAAGGAGGATACCTCTTGTGAAAACTGGCAAAATACAGATTTAATATTGTCTGCTCTCTATAAGGACTGGCTGTTGTTGTGTAGTCTGGAGTGCTTTCAGTGGATGGGAAAGTTACATATCGATGATAACATGGTTAGTCATCAGTCTTCTAGTGGATGGCTTTTGCTTTAGTATAGATGAATGATACAACAAACTTACTGCTTATTACGGAGTTTTCAGTTCTTGTTACAGAATGATTGTGGGAGAGATAATTTTTAATGAAGTTTTCTTTTCCCTTGTAACTGTCCATCATAAATTCTGCTATACTGAAAATTACATGTCTTTTTTTTCCCCTATATTCAGCTTAACTAAGCCAGAACTAGTGCAATTCTGAATCAACTGAGAAAATAAAGGCATGAACAGCATTAAAATATCAAAAATGCAGAAATGGAAGTTTAAGCATGAGATTTTTAAAGTTCCTAAGGAGCAAATCTCTCTATAGAAAGTTCCCAGTACTGATTGGTTCTGCTGTGAGGCCACCTGTGAATAAAAGGGTGCAAAACACTGTTAAGACAGTTTCTAAACTGTGTAAATTGCTGTTGTTAATCACACTTTTCTCTTTCCATAAAGTTAAAGTTCCCGTGAGGCTTTTGGGTTAGAAATTCAGTTTCATAATATTTTAACTTGGAAAGCTGTAATAGAAAGATTTTTTAGAGGCGTGGTTTTTAATGGTAACTAAAGGTTGTCATGTATGCTGCCTTGTGCTTTTTAATATTTTATCAATGTGTTTCAAATACTGATATTCTTTCTGGTTGGCTGTCTGTTAGAATGAAAAACCATAAAGACTTACATCTCAACCTTTGATGTTACAAAAATGACTCAGTTCTTGTGATTATGTTTTTTTGTGTTATGCTGGCATCTAAAACCATCTACTGTGATAATTGGCTCGGTGATGTGTTTTAACACATCATAAGAAAAATGTCAGCAAATATTTTACACCAAAGTAGAGAAGACAGAAAAAAGAGAGAACTACTGCTATCCTGCCTCTATAGAAAGGAAACTGGGGCACAGTGTGTTGGAGTCCTTCAGGAGCTATCAGTAGCAGTAGCGACTCCTGAATCTTTCATGTGTTAGTCCAGTGTTTCAGGTGCAAACATGTGTTCTGTTGTTGGTGATGGTAAGGTTTGAGAGGCAGCCATTTAATTTGCTATTTTTTAACCAAGTTTTTTGTTCCTGTTGTTATTTATGATGGCTTCTGTAATCTGTATAATCGTATGGTTGGAGTTGCAGTGTGCTCAGTGCTTAGGTCCCGCTGTCAAACAATTTGTTGGTTTGGTCAACTACAACAGGTCAGTCAAGCTTTGATCTGACTTCATGTGTAAAATCTCAGCAATGTTTGCCTACCTTTTGTCAAGTCATTTAAGACCTTACTGGTGAAAAGCACTTACTAAGAGTGGAGAATGCTACATTTGCTTTTCAGAAATAATTGCACAGTGATAATTATAGGGTAGGAGAAAGGTTTTTGGAAGGAGTAAAAACAGAAGTCAGCTTCTTTTTTTCAGCGTCACACAAAGGTATGGCTAGCTTGCTTTACACTAGTGCTTCACATAGCTTTCCTGTTAGGATTAAAGGTTCTTCAGTGTCCCCATTAAGTACAGCTGGCAGTCTGCACCATCTTGCATCACATGGCGTAATTGCAGCTTCATAGATCCACACTGTTCAGGTCAGGGCTGTCTCTGGTTGTTGAAGATGAGTAGGAGTAATGAGTTGTTGTCAGACATCAAGTCAGTGTGTCTCTGAAGGTTTGTAAGGCTGCCATGTCTCTTAGCTCTCCATCTGAATTAAAACATTTAACTAAACTGAAGAGAGAAACCTGTCAGAAGAACAGCCAAGGATATCTAAGGTGTCTTAGTACTTGAAAACTGTGTTTTTCTTTTCTCCATCTGTTATCACTCTGTTATTGATATGGAAAATGAGACAGCTGAAAATGTAACACTGTCCTTTGTCTCATCTTGCAGGCCGAAACAACAGCAACAGAACAATTTTTCCTTGTTTCCTTCTACCAAGGGCTGGAATTTCAGAGGGGTAAGTTTTTGGTATTATCTTAGTCATACTCTGTAAAATTCCCTCCTTCTTCATTTCTGTTTGGGTGGCTGAGCAAGTAAGTATGGAAGCGTGTGTGTTCCAACAGTAATTAACTGAAAGGTATATGAAGAAGCAATGCAAGTGGAACAGAGAACCTTAATATTTGCTGGTGGTATAAAGGAGTTTTTATGTGTGTCTGCTTCAGGTTTCAGAGGTGTACTTCTTATGTAGATTAATTTTTTGAGATTCATATTCTTCATTCCTTGTCCCTTGGAGAAGGACTTTTCGTCAGGGACTGTAGTAATAGGACAAGGGATGATGGGTTCAAACTTAAACAGGGGAGATTTAGGTTGGGTATAAGGAAGAAATTATTCGCTGTGAAATAAGTGAGGCACTGGCACAGGTTGCCCAAGGAAGTTGTGAATGCCCCATCCCTGGCAGTGTTAAAGGCCAGGTTGGACAGGGCCTTGAGTGACAGGGTCTAGTGGAAGGTGTCTCTGCCCATGGTAGGGGGTTGGAATTAGATGATCTTTAAGGTCCTTTCCAACCCAAACCATCCTGTCATTCTGCGATTTGTTGAAAAACTGAATGTGATGATGGTGGCATTCAGATGGCAATAGTGTGTTTGCCTTGTAAGTACTGTAGCCTAGGTTACAGTCTAGGAGAAGGAGTTGTCACTACATGTTGTATTTAAGTCATAGTCTTACTGTAATCTTTTGGTTAAAGGAAGGGCTTTTCTGCCTTGCAGATTTCATTTGGTATAATAAATTACCATTACCTATAATATGAACTGATCTACACTGAATCTACAGAGTTCAGTTTTGTAGTTAGAAGACTATATAAATATATTTTCTCTGAGCTTCTTCCAACAAAACATTTAAGTATAAAGACATTAAATGCTTTGCTGAAAGAGTAAATGGTATTGATAGGTTTTAGTGGTCTGTGTTAGTCGCAATATGGTAAACTTCATGAAAACTGAAAGTATTTTTCACAGTATCCGATGCTGACCTTGGTATTCTAATTTGATATTTTAAATAGAGCATTATCTGTTGTTTACTATGAGTTTTTTATTACACCATCTATTTCTTCCATTGCACCAGAAAACTAAAGGGATGAGGTTGTTAGCATTCCTGAGAAAATAGTTCCCTCACAACAGCATTGTCAAGAATGTGGGGAAAATACCATGAATTTGTATACTAGTTGGAAATTTTGAAGCCAGTTTAAAGTTGACTTTAGTATTTGTCCCAGTTCTCAACTATGCTGGAAGAGTAATCATGGAGGAGAGTAGGTGTGAAAGTACTAGGAAAAGTATTGTCACTATGAGTTGCAGCTGAAGAAACAATGATCCTAAATTCAGAGCAGTGGCTCACTGGAAGTAAGGGCTTAGGGCTGGTTAAGTGTGGCAGCATGAAGTCTGTGATTCAAGCTGTATGACAGAGGTGGAGCGCACTGGTACATGAAGGACAGAGAACTAGGGAGCAAAAGACTTAAGAATCCATAACAGGAATCTGAAAAGAGACAGGAATACATAGTATTAGAGAGAACAAACAGTAAGTAAAGGACCTTCAACTTGCTTCCTTGATGTGTACAAATCAAGATCTGTGGATTGTCTGCCGTCTTATTTTTACAGAAACTTACATACTAACACATACATCAAGTTCTCTAGTTACACTATCTCATAGGATGCATAGTAATTGGCAGTTGCAGTTAATTGTTTGAAATAAACTACTCCATCAAGGGAAGAACCTGTATCAGTTGTTCACTTGATCTGTTTAGATGCTGAAACCAAGACAGCTGAGCCCTGGAAAAGAGAGCTAAGCCTCTGTGGATGTTTGCATTGTGTTCGTGTCAGCTTTATTTTGATGGATGGAAAAATTGTGTTAGGGAAAGCCCAATGAGCAGACTTGAAGTCATAAAGGTTTTTGTACAGATGGCGAATGATAAAAGGTTAACTTTGATGTCGTCTCAAACAGGAGTGAAACCTTATTGAGTAAACTAAGTTAATGTTGACAGTGGAGCAGTGCTGTGCTTCAGTATAACAAACAAAACTCTGGAGCAGGCTTATGCATAACTGATGTTTTAAACATCTATGCTCTTTTGATATTATAGACTATAATGCACATTCATTTCAACGTCACAAAAAAAATAAGGTGGCTAAGCACCAAGTGTCATTTTGTGTTCATCGACCTGTCCTCACTTTGCAGTTGGTTCATAGATTTTTTTTCTTTTTATATCTGTGTACCATGCTGATAAAGTGAGTGTGTTAAAGCATCCTTGAACATACACCAACGTAAACTTCAAAGTAAGATAAAGAAGGCCCAGGTGATAAACATATATCAAGGAACTCCTCTGCACTTTGTTTTGGCTCTTCTTTCTTAATTTTATTTTATCAGGAGAAGCTGTTTTTTCTGTGTTGAGCAGCTCTTTCAAGCCCTGTGTTAGGGATCACACTTAATTCTCTCAGTGGGGATTTCCATGACAAGATGATCTCATTTATGTGTATCTACCAATGCTGTCATTTGTAGATAATGGTAGCAATTACTTCCAGAACTTTGGGCAATGTTTAGGTATCAGTGAAGAGAAGGGAGGGTTGTGTTTGTTTTTTTTTTTTTTTATTTAAATATGGAAATAAATCCTGGTTTAAATTAAATTCAGACATATAGTCTAAATTTAAAATTTCTTAAGGCAGTGCACTCTCTCTGCTCTATGCTCCTCCTGCATGTACACAAAGCATTGGGTTAATTTGGTCTTGGAAGAGGTTGTGTAGTCAGGTGTCCAGCAAATAGATGATTTTAGAGGGAAGGTATTTCTAGTGAGACCTGTAATTTTGAAGGAAGAAACACAGTACCTGAAGAAACAAGAATATCACAAACTGCAGGGACAGTGTGATGGGAAAACCAGAACACAAAAGATTAAGTAGTTGATGTGGTATTTAGAAAAGGAATAAAGCGAAGGAAGATACTGGGTATAAGACTAGGAAAAGGAAAGGGGAGGAAACTGCAGCTTAGGAAGAGGAATATGGTGGGGAAAGCAAAGCTGTGAAAGATGTGTGGAAACAAATAATATATTGAAATGGAGGAAAGCTCCTAAGCGTGAAAGCAGAGACATGGAAGTATGGAGTGGAGGCAGAAGTCTTCCATAAAACACTACAGGTTTATGAGTTCAGCCTTTGCAGATACTGACCCTGGGAAAATGCCATGTGGGTGGAGAGCGGTTTGTGGCCAGGGCTTGGTAAGAAGAGGCATGAATATCTGATGGGAGGAGGCGGTTCTGAGGCAGGTCAGTTATATCTATAAAGAAAAGAACAGCACAAATCTCAGCACAAGAGATTGGTATTAACCCTAGTTTTGAGCTTTCTTCTGGTTGCCATTAACTCTTACTCTTTTTCTTCTCATCTCTGTGCCATTCGTCCCTTAAAATCTTGATGCAGATGGGTGGCTTTCCTCACCATTTGGTGCTTATACATAAGAGCCCGCAGTTCAATATGTCTATGGAAATAATGTGTTATGTTGCCATTTAGTATGGGAAACAGTTTTATTTAGTAAAGGATCCCATCAAGTGAGGATTACATTTGTACAGTCATGCACGTGCAGTAATAGAAGATGTCAGCATTCAAGCTTCTGTGGTTGTTTGGTAGTTATGATACAGTCTTGAGTTACACATTTATGTGCTATTTTTTTCCATGGTAAGAGGAGTCAGGCTTATAAATAAGAAAGTTCTGAATTCAAGAAGATTAAGAATCTCTCCTGAGGAGTTTCAGATTTCAGCTTCTTTATCTGCCTCCCCTCCTGATCTCTTAAAATCACCCACTTTCTGTTTTTGCCAGCAGGATCATTTTTTAGACTTAGTTATGTGAATGGTGGGCTCATGTTACTGAAAGCCTTTGACTTATTTTTTTTCTTATGATGTATTTAGATACATTTGCAAAAGTAGTGATATATAATAGTCCCACTGTTGGTATGATGACACTGAGAGGGCTATGAATAAGCTGCCACAGAACCAAAGAAAAGCAGTTACCTGAAGAATATTGGGGTTGTAGGTATAACTGAACAAGGTGCTAGTTTTGTCTCTGCTTATCACTGGGTCTCTACTGTTCCACCAAGAGCTAGCATCATTTCCTGCATATTTTAAACAAACATCTGAAACGTTATGATGGTTTCTCTGTTTTTCCCCCACCACACACCAAATTTGGGTGAAGAACTTCAATGTTAAAAATCATTAAAATAGTGAAATCCAAACTAACATTTTCTACTTGAAATAGTCTGAGGCATGTGTTTGGAGTGCAGTTGTCTGAAGATGGAAAATAATTTACTGCAACTAGGCTTCTTCCTATTTCCTTCTTCTTTGTTTCCTTTTTAGCTTTGCAAAAGCATTTGACTAACCAGGCTGCAGATGTGGTCACCTGTGAGGAAGGCTGATCTAATTTATGAGAAGCCTGACATAAAAATGTGCTAAACATGCTGAAAGTCAATTTTAGACATGTAAGTGGTTTCTTCGCTAGGTTTGCTGCAAGTGTGTTTTTGGGGGAAGAAGGTGTCTTTCATTCCAAATGAGGAGAATTCTGTACTTTTCAGACTATTTATGAAACAGTAAATTTATATTATGCAGGCTGGGAGACTGCAGTTATTCCTTTCAGGGTGCATGAATCAAAACAAGATAAAAGTTTCTAAGAGAGAAGTTCTTTTGTAGCTTTAAATCAATGATTAAATACATAAATTACATAATCACATCCACAGAAAGCACCTCTTTACCTCTTATGAATTCTGACTGGGTTTACGTAATCTCTGTATGCGCTGATACTCCTGTGCATAAGCTTAAGCAATATTGTTACCTGTAATAGGCTCTTAGAAGTGATATCAGACAGACCTTTATTCACAGTTCTTGAAGCAAAATTATGCACTAATGTCTGTAGATCAAATGTTCTTACATACCATTATCTTGTATTATGACCATTCAGATTTTAAAACACAAGTTGGTATACGTGTACTAAAAGGCACATGTGGTTTTCTGCTATTTTAATATACTTGTATGTTGTATGCACAATTTAAGTAGCTTTATCGGTGGTGGAGGAAAAGTTTCCTGAGCATAATTGACAGCATAGCTGTGAGAAGCATAAGTTGCACCTATTAAAAGTCATAAACGAATTCCTTCAGGTGTCACAGACAGACTCCTCCACTGGGGGGAGTACTGCTTGCATCCCTGCTCTCCCGTCCTTACTCTGGTACCGCCACTTACCTCCATAGGGTCAGTCTCCTGCTTCTTCTAACTTCTGCAGTAGGTTGAAGAGATGCTAAGTGGATGCTTGATCCCTGACCAGTCTTGTCTTCCTTTTTCTTTGGAAAGTACAAATACCATATTCGTTTTTCTCCTTTCTAACTGATGATGTGTTCCTGTGCTGGACTTACTCCTTTTAGATATCTTCCGCCTTCTTCTTCTAGTGGGTTTAGGCTCTTCCATTTCAGAGTTTAATTGCCCCAGCGCTACTTCTCTTTTACTGTCCTTGTTCAGGCTTGCTTTTATTCTGCTTTTGTGGAGGTACTGCTGTGCCTCTGTTCAGCATTGACCTTTCTTGGGCCTGAATGTCTCCAATACATGGTGTTATTAGAAGCGGTAAGAAGCAATTCTGTAAGTATTTCTGCTTTAATGTATAATAAGATATATGCTGTAATGACAAAGCCTGTATGACGGGCTTAGTAGAATCTGAGTTTCTCTGTGGTCTTGCAGTTCGTTCTTTGGAGCACTGCAGGAGCAGCGAGACTTTACTTCAGACTGTTGATAGGAGCAATGTAGAGGGCAATAGGAGTGGTAAAAATTCCCTTCTACAATGCACAATTTGTAGTTCTCTGACTAGAGCTTATAAAGTGTAGCAATTAGACACCTGGGCCACTGATTTTTATTTGTAAAAAAAGAGTTGGGTTTGATGTCTCAATGCTTAATCTATGGGCGAAGTTTTAAATGTTTTAGCTTATTATTGGTTTTGTTTTTGAACAAACTGTTGGAATTGTTGTTGATCAGTCACAAGACTAATTTCTCTTGGAACAGCAAGGTTTATGTTGGCAAACAAATGGAGATGCTATCAGAAATTCATTGTGTGGCATTTGCGTAACTGGATAGCAGTCAATTCCATCTGCAGTTCCAAAACACACAACAGAATTGTTGTATTCTTAATGTATACACTGAAGTCAAAAAGTAACTCAGTGTAACCAGTTAGACAATTGTGAAGAATTCAAGAATGTATTATTCCAAACTGATGTGCAGACTCAGCATGGTTTAATTGCCAGAAGTTCTATCCACAGTATGTAATGTTAAATTAGTTATGTCAGTGTCTTGAAATTCCAGCAAAACATTGTTTGATACATGTGTTCCTAACCCTGTGATAAATGGCTGTATCTTTTTGTAGGATCACTTGGTGGTGAAAATTGCAAGGTTCTTTGCATACAGTAGTACTGCAAAAACAATTAATATGTGCTGGAGAGACACATATGAGGTGTTCGTAAATAGGGTATAGAGGAGAATGATGCAGGCTGGCCTTTAGTCTTCACGAGGTTTCTAGGAGTCTGGGACTTGGGCAGAAATACTTGTGCCTGTTCTATAAGATGTTACTGCTCGTGCTATCTAGAGAGTGCTGTAATGCTTAGCAGTTGCAATGTTTCATTAACTCAATTCAGTAACAGTTTTATTAAACTTCCACAGCTTTTACATCTAAAACAATCTGTAAGCTAAGTACATAGTCATTAAATCTGCCCAGTTACCTAGTTTACAGAGCGACTTTCTAGTAATTATATGCTAGTTATATAAAATGCACTTTAGATTGCACGTTTCTTGGGGCAGGTATTTAGAGGCATGTTTATAGAGCATTTGGCTAATGCATTCTAGAAATGAAGAGACTGTCATAGGCTTTCACATCTGCAAGACTTTCCATCATTGTTTCTATTGTAAAGGGTGGGTATTCTGTTTATTAAAGCTCAGTTATTCAATTAATATTTTGAATTTTTCTGATAAAGAAAATAGTGTGATATCTCCCATTTGAAGGAATTTCTTAAATTTCATGTTTTCAGTAGATAGATATTTTATTGAAAAACACTTTATGCAGTCATTCTGTTAACATTATAGGGCTTTATTTTATGGGTCTTTAAGTGCTTTGTAACAAGTTGATTTTTGTTCCAGGTGTGGTTTATTATTTATTATAGAAATATTCTGTATATGCTGTAAAATCCTCGTGCCAGATATATTTCACATACAAACAATACTGAGCTAGAAGCAACATGTGGTAAAGCAGATAGCCTAAGAGAATGACAATTGGACCAGAGTTTGATGTTCTGGTATATAGCAGATTTCCTGTCTTTAATCATAGATTGGGTGTTACCTTGTACTCCTGCTGTCATTTACTATTCTTTTCTTTGTTTAACAGCAGATGAACTTGACCCCTGTTCAGTTTAAGTCAGACCAAACTCTGCCCATTTCTTTGTATTTGTTTCTCCCCACCCCACCAGTGGCTGCTCTTTGAGAACATGTGATGTGAAATTACTGTTTCCTGTGACTTGATTTCAGAAACTTCTAATAGTTAACAGAGTGATGCAGTTGTCAGCTGAATTTGATGCTACTCAGTCTGAGAAACCATGATTTTAGAAATAATTTTGAACTATATATTGATATTTTATTGATGCTACACTATTTCAGATCAGCAAGTTTATTTTAAAATGATTAGTGAACATGAATGGTTGCATACATGACTTTAAATTGCTTTTTTGCTTGGTTTTACTAGTCACGGTGTTTGCAGTAGAACTTGCTGTTACTACAACCTGTTACAAAAATGTCATTAACATCGCCCTTTCCTTTTTTACCAAATTGTTATGGTCTGTCGTATTATTTCCTAGTGCTCAGACTGTGAAAAATGTGCTGGTCAGTGTAAGTTGATTGTAAAAGTTGCCAATTTGGCTGTGCTGTTTTGAGTATAGCTGGTTTGAATAAAAGGACTTTCAAATAAAAAGTAAACAAAATGGGCTACACATTTGGGAAAGGTTGCAAAGGCACTGTTTGCAGAAACAGTTGGGAAATCCTCTGTGCTGTAATAGAGTTTTTGTTCAAACATCTGCCTCTCCATCTCCAGTTGTTCTGATTTAGGTTGTCAAGTTGAACTTGTGACAGAAAGTTAAACAAAATCTTTTAAGGACCAGAAGAGAAGGAAATCCTTTTGAAAACATCTGAATGAGCTTATAAACAGTCCTTAAGAGCCGATATAGAAAGAAAAGGAAATTTGAGTTCCTCCTGATGTTTTCACTTGGAAGAAGCATTTTGAGTGTGTTTGTTGGTACTCTCTATGAAGACTGCTGTTCATCTGTAAAAGTGCTTTCGCAGCCAGGTTCTCTCAGAGACTTTTCAGTCTTAGAATGAGTCCTAATTTTTTTAATCTAAATGTAAGGGCAAGATTTTTCTTGAAAACTAATGCTATTTTCTGTGTTTAGAATGTACACAGAAATTAAAAAGTATGGCCATATTTTAAAATGTAACACAAATGCACTATAAGAGCAATATGATGGTGTCTGTTATTTATAGCAGCCTGGAAACAAATTTTTCGTGTAAACATAATAACAAACTATTTTTTCTCTAAAGAACTTGTAGTCTAAACAGTTGTAAGAACATACTGAAACATTTCCTAAAGAATACTAAATCAAATTTTTTTAATAAATTCAGATCTTTTGAAGCTCTTAAATTCCACTCACGATGACAGATTTCATAATTTCTGGGTTCTGCTGTGTGTTTTGAAATGGGATATTAAATCTAATGGAAGGTGTGTGAAGCATTGCATATAATGCAGTCCTAACATAGTTTGAGGTAATGTTCTTAAACTTTGTAAAATGCACATTTAAAAATATTTATTACATTGGTTTTGATTCAAAAATTGATCAGTGGTGCTGTTTCTCTTTAGGCTGCAGTTAATTGTAAAGCTTTTCAAAGAGAATTACATTTAGTATCCTTAAAACACTCATAATGCACAATAAGAAAGCAGTTTAAATCTGTCTTCGTGCCAGTAGGCTTCCCACTGAATTTGGAAGTCTTATTTCTTTTCCAAGCACTATTTCAAGTTTTCAGTGGTTCACAACCTGAAAAGAAATAGTCTATTTCAACAGTCACTGTGTCCTCAGGCAGTAGTTAACGCCAGTCCTAAGAAGACTAGACTGTGTTGCCTGACTGTAATGATCCTAGAAGACTGGAGAGAATCATACGGCTTTCTGAGGGTCCTCATTCAGGCAATGACTTGTGCAGTTTGGTGTGACACTTGCTTCTGGGCTACCATAGTCCCATAAGAAATAACAAAAATGATTCTCTTTCCAATGCCTTCAGAAAATCGTGACAGTCTTTCACTTTTTGGGAAGCATCATCTTAGAGATCTCCAAATCATTATCTCTGAGACTGTGTGTGAGAAACTCAAGATAGTTTCTCCTATGAGAGGCAGGATGGGCAAATCTGGAAGTCTTGCAGAGAATTTGCCACTAATGAGTGTATTTCCCAGCCTTTGGAAAGCCTCTGTATCTCTGCTTGATTATAACCACAGAACTAGGAATCAGTTGACACAACCAGGCCACTTTCTAGCATGTGCCAGTGTCCAAGCCTATGAGGTATTCCACCAGAAATTTCAATTAGATAAAATGCTGTCAAAGGCAATTCAAGAGGTGATGTCTGTAGGTACCATTAAAGTGTCACGGCTCTTGTTGAAGAAATCAGTTGCCGACTGGTATCAGTTTCACACCCACAGAAACTTTTTATTCTAATTGAGTTTTGAACAGATGAAATATTGCACCAGCTCACTAGGGACCTGTTTTCTTGAAAAATGAAGTTTGAATTGCTGTTAGCTCAAACTCAGGTTTGTCTTCACATTTTTGCCTACTGGAAGTCTGCAGAATTTGAGCCTGGCAAAGCCAGCTCTGAGTTTGTAGATCTGAGCAAATCACGAAAGACTGAATAGGATAAGGACAGGTCAAGAGTGAAGTGTAAGGATTTAAGATACATGAAGTAATTATCTCTGTGTGTGCATATATATATATCTCTCTCTCAATAATTTACAGGATACAAGATGTTTAAGAAAAAATGAAATATTACTAATTAATTTAATCAAAGGGAAAAGTAGATAACTATTCCTTTCAATTACTTTTTTGTTTGTTCAGGCATCATATCTTAAATATACATATTTATTCATGTTTGACTCCTTAGTGCATGCCTATCTCTCATGGTTATTCTTCGTTTTTAAACTAATCCATTACCCTTATGATTTAAAGAATCTTCAGTAACCTTTAAGCTTCTTATTAAAACAAATTTTGAAGCACTTCTTAGTGTGGAATTAATCTGTAAATGATGTGAGCAGATGAAGCTCTATTGGCTTAGAAGTGGAATTACTCGGTTGCAGCAGGTGAAGACTAGAATTAAATGCAAGTCCCAGGTTGGCCTCATGTATTTTCAGTGCTTAAAGTATTGTGGAATACCTTCACTGGAAGACAATACCCTAACTTATTACACATTAGATAGTTACTTGTTATTTCTTTCAGCTTCTGATAGCTTTGCCTGCTACCTGCATCTCTTCAAATGTAGAACAAGAAAGTGTGTAATACTGAAGGCGCTGCAGAACACACTTTATTTGTCCCCGTAGAGGAACTGGGCAGTTACCAGTAGTGTGAGTTAAATGTGTTTCAAGCAAATACCTTGAAAAAAAACCGACTTGGTAAAGCAGGAATTTGTCAAAGTGTAAATGGCATACAAAAGTTGAAATAATTTCTAATCTTCTTATTGCATATTTTTGTTTGAATATTAGTGGTAGTGTTAACAAAACATGGATTTAATGGTTAAGGTTAGCAAGCTATTATCAAAAGACACCCTTCCCTGCACCTGAAAGGTTTTAATTCTAACTTAACAGAAGGAATGTAGTAAAAGAAGTTGTTGTGCTTAGATAAATATGTAGTTAAAATCTTAAATATGTAGTTAAAACTTTAAATCTTATAATGCAGAAATTATGACCAAAATGTATTCATTTTATGTTTATTATACTGAAATCTTTTTATATGTTAAAATGAAGTTGTTGACTAATCCATTCAGCTGTTTCTCTGTCTTTTATGGATGCTTGCCTGAACTTTTCACACAGTTATTACTAAAGTCTTAAACAAACAAAAAAGTCTTTTTGCAGTAGTAATAGGAAAGTATTCAGTCATCTAATATAATCAGTAAGTCTTCTAAACCCAAGAATGCATTATCTTACAAATATATAGAAATTATTTTAAAAGATAAACACTCGGGAAACTTTTCATTGTGTATTTGTAGTGTGCGTACAAAGGATCAGAAAAGTTCCAGGGTTTTTCTTTTCCCTGTATTTGCACTTGTTCCTTACATTAGATTCCACATACGCTTTTGAAAAAGAACCAAATATCATATATCTCTTAATAGCTCTTTTTTACTAGTTTCTGAGGGCAAGTTTTACTTGCCCAGAATAGTTAATTCAGTATGTGATGCAGGAAAGCTGGTTTTGATCAGCAGTTTTCACTTGTCACATAAAGCATCGTGGTTCGATCACTTGTGATGATTATGGATTCCATTTTTCAGGGTCAGTATTCTGTATTGTTTTCTGGCTAACTTTGTCTAAGGGAAGTTGATAGGTATGTTTGTCTCAATTTTGAAGAGGGCTGCTCAAATGCACATTGAAACTGGTATATACAGCTCATATGCAAATATTAATTTCCATATAATGTGTGCCAAGTTGTGTTTTGATAAGCACTTCGTGAAACTTAGCTTTTCTTATGCAGAAGTAGTGTAACTTAATGTGATGGCCAAAAGAGGCAGTTAACTGAGTAGATATTAAAGGAAGGCATGTACTGGAAAGTGCTGGTGATGGAGCTGGCAGTTCCAGAGAGACCACCGAAGACTTGCCGATTGCCAGGTCGGTGTGTCTCAGTCATTCTTGTCCAAAGAATGATTTGGCATGCAAATATGAGAGCTCTCAAGAAAGCAATCTATTTTGTAGTTTGAGTTACAAGTCTGGAGCCTAACTAATCCTGTCACTTTACCAACTTCAGGCTGTCAGTCCCAGTGGCGGTCAGTGTGTATGTGTCCAGGGAGTCTTTGCAGGAGAAGATCCACACTTTAGAAATTTTAAGTGCACTGGGAAATTTTATGTTGTTGAGGTAGCAACAGTCTTTTTTGATATTTTTAAGGCAGCAATAACTTGAAGTTGAATGCTTTCTTGATGTTTAAGGTACATAGATTTCCCAATTCCACTGAAATTAAAGATTCACAGGGCTTCATAGGATGCAGTTGCAAAATGTTTCCTTATCTAGATAGTTGGAGAATCAGCAAAAGTGGAGCTTATTAGTTGTATTGAACTACCAAGCAAAAAATCAAACGTACTTCCTTGGTGTATCCTTACATGAAAAATGTGGGCACTCTGCCAAATTTATCTTTGGGCCTTGATTCTGAGCTGATTTGAAATCATTCTGTTCTGCCATTATGCCTTCGTCATGTTCATGCCATTATGCCTTTTAATTTAAGAATTCCCACTTCGGAGATCCTTTAGTCTGTGAAGCACTTAAAGTTTTCTGTAAACTCAATGTTTAAAAGTTCCACCCAGTGTCTACCAGCTGTTTTGTTTTCTGGGGCATCTACATTTGGACACAGTTGTCTGCCCTTGAGTTTACTGGCCATTGCTGCTGTTGAAGACTGAGATTTGCAGAGGTAGGAGATGGAGTGTGTTTCAGGTACTGAGGCTCAAAGCCCTCAAAGACCTACTTTAAAAAACAAGTTAATGATATCTTTATCTTTACCATAATTGTGCTGTTTACTTTTGAGTAATTTTTAAAACACTTCTGTCTGTTTAAAATATTATTGGAAGCATCTGTGAGGGAAAACCACACAGAGATAGACACGACAATACATATCACTCAGCTTCTGACACTTGTAATACACTGCATGACAGGAAACGAGAGCAAACTCTGTGGCTGCATGGGGAGGAGTTCCTGCTGAAAACTGAAGGAGACACACATAGGGACTCCTTTGTAGCAAAAACATTTCATTATCACACTGAATATTAAGAAACTTCCTAAAATCCAAGTACAATAGAAAGTACCTCATGGTGTGGTGTTGCTTTTTTGTGCATCATCAGGTAAGTGTAACTTTGGGATAATGCTACTTTTCATTGTTTGTGTGTGTGGCATTGTATTAAGTTGAAATTGCACAGATATTGCTTTCAAGCATGCTAGGACTTTATATTTGGTTATTAGTGTAACCAAATTGTTACTTAGCATGAATATTTCCTTCTGTAAGGAAATAAATTTCTTAAAAGTTTAGATAATATCCTCTGATATCCCCAGTGTGATGGATGACTGTTTTTCTTTGTGTAGGATGGTGGATTTATGTTTTTGGTTTTGCTTTTTTACCAGATGTGTAAACATCTCTCTGTCTCCTAGTGTGAAAATGAGGATTTTGACTGATGCTAGGATTTAAATGGAAAGATTTATAGCTATGTGCATAACTGTCCATTGTCAAAGGGAAAGCTGTAACAGATCCTGTTTACAGTGTGTGATGATTCTGCTCTGCCGCGTGTGTGCAGCATCACCTGTAAAACTAGCTGCAGTTTTAAGCACTGCACTTCAGAAAGATGTGTACAGAAAGGTAGCAAGATTGGTAATAACTGTAAGAAGCAAAGTTATTTCAAAATATTGGTGTATATATTGAATAAAACTGTACCTTAATATTTCTTATAAACATAGAATAAAGGTAGAGGCCTGTAGTGTAAGGCAGACAAGTCAGGGGTATATTCAAGGGCTATATTCCCTTGAATTTGCTATGGAGAATGTTATTTAGGTATACTGAAGTTTAAGACTGGATTTTTAATCCAATGTTGGGGCTTTTTATGTTTCCTGTGACAGTTTTCAGTAGCGAGATATGGTTTGAGATGAATTAATTGCACAGAATGCTTTTAAGGTGTTATCTGGAATGCTTTATGCAGTTTTGACTTAAATCATGTTTAAGAAAGGTAAATAAAATTTGCAACAGGCTCAGAAAGATTAAGACTGAAGAAATTAAGAGCTATTTAACTATTTAAAATCAGTTTAATAGATGTTATATGCTTGGATTCTCATTTTTTTTATGAAGTAGCTTAAGAATGGGACTGGTAATTTCTAACTGCCATGCTGTTAAACTGCTGTAGTCTTTTTGAGTGTACTTAATATGCATGTTTGCCATGGGTATGTATTTTAGATATCATTCACTTGAAAATTATAGCAGAATGCATCTAATAAATGCCACAGTTTCTATGGAACACCAAGGAGATGCATTTGTGAAATAAAATAACACAGATTGGTTAGTGTCTACTAATATTGCTGAGCTCACTTGGAATTTTTATCACAGATATTGACTGATATCCCATAAGCCTTATTTCCTATGAAATGGAGCTGAAGTGTTTGTGTTTATATATATATATTGAACCCCAAGATAAATACAGCAACATGTAATTTTAGTAAAAGTGCTGTTGGTTTTATATGCAGAAAAAAAACCCCAACATTTTGGGTGCAGCCTTTTTATCTATCTCTGTGATGCTGACGAGCAGCATGTAGGGTGCTTAGATCAAAAGCCATGTGTAGACGTCTGTCTGTTAAAGGTACGGCATCATAATGATACTAATGCAGGCTGGGGGAAAGCAGACTAGCAGTGGATTATTAGAACAAGAAGGGATGACTGCAGTTTATGCAAACATGAGCTAGCTGAATGCCAGCTGGAGACCTAGTTTATGGAAATTGTTTCATTTTGTTGTATGTGGTTCTAGTGTCGTGCACAGCGTCAGCAATCCAAGCTTTCTTTTACAATGAGAAGCTCTGTTGGATTCTTAAAAACAAACAGTAAAACACCCAAACCTGAAAAAATAAATAAAATAATAACAAAATGTCATTTGAATAAACCTGCTTTTCAAGTGAGAAAATTTCATTGTAGCTTTTGTTCTCAAAGTCTTACATACTCTTGCATACACAGATGAAACAGTTTTGGAATCAGAACTGGTGGTTGACAGCTGTGGTTAAATGGTCAACTGCAGCAAGTGCAGGCTGTTGCTGTCCAGTCTCTATGCCTTCAAGGGCACAAAACCTTTAAGGGTAGAGTTACAGCATTAAAATAGCCCAACTTTGATTATTGCTGTTACAACTAGACCTATAATAAACTC
Organism: Psittacus erithacus; assembly: GCA_009867235.2. Lineage (NCBI taxonomy): Eukaryota > Metazoa > Chordata > Aves > Psittaciformes > Psittacidae > Psittacus > Psittacus erithacus. The sequence goes on along the minus strand of WYDI02038792.1, from coordinate 18,946 downwards.
CCTGAATACAGACATGCAAGGTGAGGAACTGCACCTTCATCATGTCAATTTGCCAAAGGCAAAAATAATCTCAGGACTGTTTGCATGCTGACTGATTATATTACTTGGGGCCACAAAGAACTGGATCTGACAGATCCCAGCTGAAAAGTGCTTGCGCAAAGAACAGAAAATGAATCTAAATAGTGTATGGACTCTTAAATTGCATCTTATTTTTTATTTATATGCTAGGTATTAGAATCCTTAGGTATTGATGATGTTAATTAAAAGCACAGTTTATGTAGCAGTCTTCAAGTTGTGACTGGGAAAGGATCATGTGATAAAGACTACTGTTCACTCATGTAACTAAGAACTCCTATGGAGAAAGAACTAAAAGTATGTAACTTGTTTATCGGAATCTGATTTACACTTTATAATAAACTGTGAAAAAGCTTGAGCATGTTTAACTCTGCTAGATTCCAGTGACTGATACGCCCCCCGTTTTCTGAAAAGGGGAAGGAAGAAGGTTAAATAAAGATAGAATAAAAACCAGTCCTCAAACAAAGCTCTGCTGATCCTTGTCCTTACCGCATCCCGCACACCCATTTCCTGTTGTTAATGTTAAACACATTGGATATAACTTTCATTTCATTGTTCACTTCAGTGTTCATTTTATATTACACTGACCGGAAAATCTCAAATCCATTACAATAAGCACTGTAGAAATAATGCTTGTTCTCTGTGGTCAGGGAAAGGTGAAAAGAAGCTGCCATTTTGTCTGGCAGAGATGTGAAAACTCCTCAGATGTGACTGGATAGCTTCAGTGGTGAAGTCATAGATGACTTCAACTCCTTTTCTGAGTTTTCTGCTGTGTTGTAACAGAGCAGAGCCTGTTATTTAATTTGTTTGTTTTGCTTGGGGCTGACAGGAGAACACAAGGAGCCTGACAGCAGGATGTGTGCGGAGTGGGGAGAAGAGCCACAGAGCTTCCTACCATACTCGGTGCAAACTGTGTGATCGGCTCATCTCTGTTTCTCCTTTAAAAGGAACGAGGCTTTTGTTTAGGTTTCTGTGTCACTCTCGAGAAAATGAAACCTGTAATGACTTTGGTTTTCTGAACAGTAGAGGGCAGCGGAAATAAATACAGAAAACAGTTTTATCATAAAACAAATGAATTTTTGGTTCTCTTTAGAGCTTAAGCAAGTTCTTTTTGCCAGTGTAACAAAGAGCTGTGATATTGGAATGCAGCGTATAAAGTTCTGCTCTGATTTTAAAATTCTGCCTTACAATTAGGCATTCTGAAGTTATGGTCCCCAAAAGCATGCGTGATGGTCCCCTTCAGCTAAAAGAAGGGCACTGTGCTCTGATAGAACTTGTTTTAAGATGCCATTGTCTTCCCACACTTTCGGGCTCTTAGAACTGTCAGTGGTATGGCACTGACATAAGCAGAAGGATTACAGAAGATAAGCAGAAGGATTGCTGGCACTGGCATGAAAATGAGTGGTAGCCTATGGTGAAAAGCAGGCTGGCCTTAAAAAATGACAGAAGATTGATCTCGGAATAAGATTAAACCGGGGAACGAATCACCTGTTTGTGAAATTGGAATGGGTTAGCTCTGAACCAAACTTAGGAGGAACACCGTATTCAACAGGAAATTCACATATTTCCAGTTGGTTATTGCAGACGCAGATGCTTATGTGATTGATACGACATGACCTCCCTCTGTATGGCCTTTTTTGTGGAACTGTGCATTGTATTCCCCAGGCCAAAGTTCTGGGGTTTTTTTTGGCGTCTCTAGCTTTATTTAATCTGAGACACTGGAGTGTCAGTGCAGCAACAGTGGAAGATGGAAAATGGGTGATCCTGCGTGAGGCTTATTCTTGTTTCAGTATCATGAGCATTCTGGCTTGAAGCTGGGTAATGTGACACCACTGCTTCCTCTTCCAGTTCACTTCTGAAGTCTGCTTTGGGGTGTTTTATCCCACCACCTGTGGCAGGAAATGTTAAATTAATGATTGTTCAACTAGCCTGAAGATAGGTTGTTAATCTTTTGCCTAGTAATTTTATACCCAATTTAAGTTGAATCCAAGGTGTATTTTGTTAACTGTGTGATAACAGCAGGTGAGAAAAATGTTGGAGCATTTTCTCCTGTTGTATGAAAAACACCAAACTGAAATATTCTAACTTTTTTATTTTCTGGCTGTGTCATCTATGGAACTTCTGGGAACATTTTAAATTATTCTGGAAAATTGAAATACTGCTTATTTCCCTCCTAGTCCAGTTTATCATTATTTCTTTCATCCTACCTCACTTCTTGCATACCATTTAACATCTGGTTTGTACTATTTGTGCCTCATTATCTTTTACTGTACCTCATCTCTTCAAATTGTTTTTCTTTGATTGGTTTTGGTTTTTAATTCAGTCTGATAGATACCGTCCTTTGAGTTGTCCTTGATAGTAATGTACCATAAACTGAAGAGAACGTAAAACCCTGAACAGTGAATCCTTTCCTGCCTTTTCCTCACAAAGTAAAAATGATAAAGAATTTTGTTGGCTGAAATGTTTTCTCTTTCCTGGATTATTACAAATTTGGTTTTGTTTTGGTTTGGTTTTTTTTTTTGAGGGGTGGGGGTGTTAATTTTTGGTTAAACTTGTATTCCATGGGACAGACTTAACAAAAATGCAGTGTTCATACATTGATAAATGAATGCATTCATTGCGTCATTATTCATGACTCAGTTTTCTTTCAGAAAAAGAGTTGATGAGAAAATCGTTCACATATAAAATAGAGACATATGTTTACATTCATGTCTTTCTAGATGTTTTCCTTTGAAAATGCAGTGTGTGGTGATGTTCTACTGTGATAATTGGGACTGGGAGTCCTCAATTTCTGTCATTATTGCACTTCCCCCAAAAAAATTTTACTTGCATTTTGCCACCTAATTTTCTTCCAGTTAGCAGTGTTGAAGTGTGCCCAGGTGTGTGGGCTGGAGAGACTAAGTTTTTTAGTTACTTCCATAAGAAAACAGTTTGAAATACAAAATAATGAAATGGTTTATAATTTATTTTTTTTTCTTTGGTGGCGGGGGCTTTTTGGTGTTGGGGATGGAGAAAGTCTGGTTTGGTCGAATGAATGGATCTTCATTTGTTAAATGGATTTCTCTGTAAAAAAAGGGCTTAAATAATTTGGTTTGTGTTTTGTCATTTTCAAAAATGAGTCTGTCTGACTTAAAAGGTTTAAGGGTGTCATGTGCCTATGCAAATACATGGTCTTGACCTATTATTTTTTTGATGCCAGTCTGTGTGCAGGCATATTTCTAAGCTATTAGAATGGACAGATGATTTAGCAGAAGTCAGCGAATCTTCTGAAAAGCATTTCCTTCCCCGTCACAGGATGAGTCTTTTTCTATCAGGCTATTTTTGTATGTCTTTGCATTTCATCTCCCAGGTGGTAAAATATAAATCTGTGGTATTGATAACTAAAGCTCTGTGATGAAGAGAGGATGTAAATTCAGTCTTCCTATAACAACGTCTTATTGCTTTAATTTCTTTAATTAAATCACTGCTTTAATATATAATTGGATCTCTTACTTTCTCATCTCCTGTGAGATAATTATTGAGAGCAATTCTTTCCTGCTATGTGAAGCCCAGGAAGTGTTCTGTCTCTATGACTGTGGATGTAACCACAGCATTTCAGGCAACAGTATCACAAACAGGGGTCAAGATTCCAAGCTGTTATACACCAAGTCATTGTGGTCAGGGGGCTTAGGGTTTTGTTGGTTGGGTTTTTTTTGTATTTCAAAAGACAGACCCCCAATGCAATACAAAATGCTTTTCAGTCTAGAGATACACATTCAGATTCATATAATGCATCGTTACGGTCAGTCGGAAAACACGGACACATCTCAGTTCAGAATAGATACTTGTTATTGGTATGCTTTATTCAGGCAGACCTGTGCACCCTTTTTAAGGTCTACAAATATTGTGCAGAAAAGGGGAGTTCCCGCAGCATTGCATGCTGTTCTTTTTGTCCAGCAAGATGAACAGCTTCATAATGTTTTTCTGTTCAGTTTGTTTCAAGTACACACAAGTCCTAATAAAGAAATTCTTTGCAGTGAAATAGCAGGTGGCATTTGTCCATTGCTCATAGCCCAATAGGGAGTCATCACAGGATTGTGTATTTAGTGTATTTCATCTAGTGTTGCAGTATGGCATTACTCATGTACCTAATATACACTGGAGATGAGTGATCATGTCTATTATAAGGATAGTATGCTACTCTTTTAATTGGATTTTTTTTTGATATTACACTGAATTTAAAACAGGGCTGGGTTTGAATTCGATAGTTCAGCTTAAAATTTCAGAAATATTCACATTAGTAGTTTTAATGTGCTTCCCAAGAACAGAGATAGAGAACTCTAATGGTCATGTGTCTTAAAACTTTTTCCTTTATTTCATAGTATCCATAATATGTTGGGACTTCGTGTGGGATTTTAGTGAAAACAAAACCTGATACACTCTAACTACATGGCTTTCTTAAAACAACATGAATATACAGTATGTTAGAATGTGATTATGTATTGCGCATGTAGAGAACCTGAGTTCCTTACAGAAGTTAATGTAACTCAGGCATGCTGAGGTATCCATAAGGGCCTCAGCTTTTCTATCCCTTGACATGTTTGTGGTTAAACCTTCTGTAACTTTCTGTCAGATCTCTGTGTGGGTATATCTTAGGCTTACTAGTGTATGTCATCTTAATATAGCACATTCAGTGTGGGATTTTTCTCCCTAGTACACATGCTTCTTCAAGCCATGGAGTTCTAAAAAAGAGCTGATAAATTGTATTAAAACTGGTGATTACTACAGCCATAAAAGAAATATTACCAAGAACTAGGGATACTTCATGTGCAATGTAATAAAATGGAATGAAGAAATCAGTCTTTTATCTCTAGTGCTGTGCCTGGGCCAGTGCAGGTGTCATGTTGAATTCAAGATTCACACATCGGGTTTTAATTTGCTTAACATAGTCCTGTGTGACAATATATAGTATGAAAAATCCAGCATGATACAGTATGATGCAGGTAGGATTTGTTTGTTATGTTTATTTGATATTCAGGCAATGTGTGCAATAGATACTTGATCCTCTTGGAGCACTGCCTATTAAAATTGGCTCAGTAAGTTCAACTCTTTCATTAATACGCTACTTAACTGATTTCAGTATTTGGGCTATAAATTCATTTTACTGTCAAAGATTTTTGGCTTTGCACTGAAGCTTATTCCGCTACAAATGTGTGCTGTACATAGAGTGCTTGATCATGTTCATCTTAAAGCTATTACACTGCACTTCCAGAATCTTTTGTGAAGGGAATACACACAAAATTGCTGATATTGAAATGGAGTGAAGTTTGTATCACTTGATGTGCCCTGTGATTTAAAACATAAAATGGAGAGCAACATTTAAGGAGTGGTTTTCTGGAACATGAGAGATTCAGAGGTCAGCTGTGTTGTGCTGTGGCAACCAAGACAGGACTTGTAACTCCTTTGGGTAAAAGATACTCACAAAGAGCAGGGATTAATTTAATGAGCACCTTATGCTCCCTGCACAATATCCACTGCAATCTTTGCTTCTAATCCACTTATTATAGGCAAAGAAATTTATCTGGTAGCTCAATTTGCTGGATTTTTTTTTTTTTTGCTTGCTGTGATGTCCCATCCCTCCCCCCTGTACAATGGCAGCTGCCCTTGAAACTCGTAGAAAATTTAAAACCTTAGTCTTGCCTGCAGTGGTTGACATTTACAATTTCTGTATGAAATTACTTGTCTTGCTTAGCAGCTGAGACAAACTTAGAGAACATTAATATAATATTCACATACTTCCAGATAACCAGGACAGTACAAAATACACATTGTTAGCAGGATTTGTGTGCTTGCGTTGCTTTTCAGTAAGTAGAAGATTTAAAATAAAGACAGGGTGATCCTTTGTTTAGCACAATGAAGTATAAGGTAGAGGAAAGCATCTACTTAGTGGAGGCTGCCCCAGATTCATTCAATGTAATTGCTTTTCTTACAGTTTACCTGTTCTTTCATCCCTTTTGGTGTGCATATCACAGCTGATACTGGTTTGTGCCTCATGAGTGTACTGTGATTCAATTATATAACCAAAGAGATTGTCTCTACATAAGATATGAGCATGTTAATATTAACTACTTAGTACATTCTGTGCTGTGCTTTACCTGAATAGCCAAATAGCCTTGCTTTGGACACTTGTCCTCATGGACACTGCGCTGCCCGTGATACCTCTCTGTTCTGGACCCACTTTGAATGTAGTAGTTAGAAGCCCACACGTAATTGTCCTCGTGTAACTTTCCTTCTACAGTAACAAGATGTCCTGTCTTCCTCAAATTCACTTTAATCCTGTAGCCTTGCTTGTACTTCATATTGTGTAATTTGCATCCAGCCATCTGTACCCCAGAATCATCAGTACAGATTCAGGTTACCACATCCATAGACCACTGTCATTTACCCTTGTAGAAATATGTATTCCAAGTCTAAACATCCTTTGTCTTGATTTAACCTGTGCTCACTGTCGGGGATGGATGGGACCTCGTAGTTTCTTGTTCGCAAAGTAGAAGCTTAGTGTCAACGTAATTAGAATCAATATGTAATTTTTTTGAGGAAAACTAAAGAATATATGCATTTGTATCTACAGAATTCTGATTAGGTTTGAAGGATAGTCTGCAACATGTTCACTAGGATCTTAGGAAATATTACCCTTGGGGCAAAGAACTGACTTTCACAGATCTCATCCCTGTTTTGGTTTTTTTTTTTCATCATTATCAATTCACACTGGCTCGCCCTAAAATAATAATTCACACCAGTTTATCCGGAGAAATTAAAAAGAATCCAACCACCAATAAACACCACTACAGGATAAACAAATATACTCCATTATTTCTGATCTTTCTGTTTGTTGCTCACTGTGGTCTGGTCCAGAAATTTCTGTGTTCTACTCTGTCCTTCAACTTGTTGCTAAATATCTGGACTGTAACTAAGAGGCTTTGGTTATGCAGTCTGAGGGTGAGAGAACTTGTGATTCGGTTTCTGTTTCTGAATAATGACTGTGTTAAAGCACAGCTGTCCTTGACTGTATAATTATCATTGTGAGAAAAAACCAAGACAAGTTACTTCCTAAAAAATAGCAAAACTGTATTTAAATATGATTACACAAGTCTAAGATCGGCTGGAAACTAGTGAGGAAGTATAAAAAGTTTCGACACCTGTAGTTTAATTTTAAAACCATGAAATCAAAACTTCTGGATTTTATGGTAAATAATCAGTATCTTTGTTCATCGAAGAAACAGTTCTCAGAAACCATATGCTTGACCTAGTAGATGAAATGTTGTTTTTTACTGGCCTCGATGGAAGCTTGAAGCTTCAATGGAGCTTGAAGCATGGGTACTGGGAAGGGGGGGTACAGTTTTTCTCTATAATTTTTTGTTAATAATTAAATACCTGTACAATGTGCAGCTTCTGTCATTTAGCGTAGCTTTTGTCAGATCATAAAATAGGAGCTCTGTATGGTATACATGGGTTTTGTTGGTTTGTTTTTTTGTTGTTGGGGTTTTTTTTGTTGTTGTTGGTTTTGGTTTTTTTTTTGTTGTTTAGTTTGTTGGGTTTTTTTTTTGTTTTGTTCTCTAAATTGCTCATCTTTTGACTTTTGTAGACTGGAAACTAAATCCTGGCTATTATGTGTGAATGCTTATCTCTAGTTGACAGTGGAAGACAGCACAGCTGGATAAATAAGGATCAAGTATTTTGTGACTCCTTTGTTTCCTAAATCTTCCTGGCCTGGTAGAAAATGCAGAGCTATGTCAAATGAAATTTCATACTTTCTTGAAGGGCATGAAATCTTGTGGCGAACCTGTGAAAGGACACGAGGGAGGGCTTGCCATTTTCTAAAACAAAACTGGAAAATAAAGTAGAATGCTGTCACTGACATAGTGAAATCCAAATATATGTTAATGTAATGCCTGCACCTAATGAAATTCATATCACCTGTTATCCTCACTATGTAATATGTCTGTGAATAGTTCTTTATTGTTGAATGTGTGTTTTGAAAACTCTATGTATAGTTTTTTGACACAAGAGTTTCTCCTGCTGACAGTCTCATTAGTTACGGAAGTGCCAAAGTACAATTTACAACATCCAATAATTACTCATGCTTTTAGTTAGAAATGAGTTTCTTAATTGAAGTGAACCTAACACTCTTTAGACTGAAAAAAGAACAGCATTTAATCTACTAATGTGTTAATAGGTAGCTTTTCAGCTTGTGAAAATAGAGTTTATATTCACATGCGTGGTGATTATAATGATGATGACAGAAAATTAGTAACTATATATATATATGTATTTATGTGTATGACTTCATTGTATTTACCTGTCTCAGGATCGAGCTAGAGGTACTTGGTACTATTAGTCAAAACTGAGTTTTTCTTTTCATTTTGTTTTATAGAAAAAACGAAAACAGAGTACTCAAGATGAAGATACAATCAGTATCTGCAGCCTCGATACGAGTGTGAGTAATTTCATTTTCCTTTTTTGCTTTCCCATTCCACTCTCTTAAATTCAAGTCTGGACAAATTGTGGTGTACCAGTTTATTTAAATGGACGATTTATAGAAATACTGTAAATGTTTATAATTTATATAAATACTGTAACTGTCAGGGTGACTTCAAGAGGGAAGATGCCTTTGGTTTTGAAAGTAGCCTGGCATGTGAACAAAACCCTCAGGTTTTTTAAGTTTAGGTAATGGTTCAAGTGTGCCCATCAAACTTGGTGCTATTGACATTAAAACGAGTTGGGCAGGAAGAATTATGCATTTTCTTATGATCTGTGTTCCTGTGAATTGGATTATAATTCTCCTAGTAAAGGAGGCCTATCACTTTTGTGAGCCTTCCGGACATGACAATTAAATTGTTTATCCTTTCACATCATATTTTGCTGATGGATAATGATGAAGACAGTGCTGAGTATGTATCTAGATTGAATACCTGCTCCTTCAGTCTCAAGTGTCTCATGTCATTAGAAAATACTAGAGCCTTCTAGCTGTGCTAGGGAATGTCGTAACATGAGATAGGCAGTTGAAATCCAACCATCTGTAGCTGAATACTTACCTGTGGAAGCATTTTATTCCCTGTGTTTGTGTTTAAAAAGTGCAAGAAAAATGAGACATGCTAGAAGATGCTGTTTATACTGGTGAGAGGTGTGCCTTTTGTCAGCTTGCGTTTTGCTCTTAGAGAGCCACAACTGGCATTCCAAGCAATCAGAGGTTTTGTTACAGGGCAAAGAGTTGGTTGTCTTTTGTTTTGATGTCTGAGAAGGCAAATTTCAAAAAGAAGGCAAAATTAAGAAAGAATGAGTTCATACCTCACAGAAACCAGCTGTCATAGTGTTGCAAAATCGCCTTTCCTTATATGTGTTGCTCTTCACTATTTGTATACAAGGTAACTTATGCCCCCAAAAACCAGGAGGAAAAACAAAAGTATCTAGAATAATCAAAAGTTATAACCATTTCCATAATAAGAAGCAGTCAAACATACTGAAACTTACATAAACTGAAATCAGATATGCTGGGGGAAAACAATTGTGGGTGATAAATTCTCTGAGATACGATCAGCGTAAGATAATTACTTTTCTTGTGATTAAGGACACAAAATGAAACTCTCTGTAGATTCATTACCAAACCAAAAGGGCTTCTTCTTCACTTAGCATGCAGTGGCAGAATTCTGGTGCAGGGTGTTCTGGGTACCAGAGGTTAGCAGGAGTTCAAAAAGCAGACTGGACCAAATCATGGAAGAAAAATCCATCAAGGTTATTAGACCAAGTGAAACCATCCATCTGAAGAAATCCTTGAACTTGAATATTTCTGAAGTCTGGGAGAGTCAAATATGTGCATAGGTGTTTACTCTGCTTTCACACACTTCCTTGGACAGCTCTTCTATTACCATTGCTGAATATGGTGCTGGTCTGAGATCCATCCTTAGCCTGAGTAATCATTATTCTTAGATGCCTTTAATTAGCCCAATATGCTACCTTTTTTCTTCCAAGCAATGACAGTTTTGAAATGACATAGTGAGGGCTCTGCAATTAGCTGGAGCCTTTGGATTGTGGCATGATATAAATGTTCACGTTCCTTTGTCTACCAACTCTCTTACGTCTTTGAAAAGATGTGCCAAATTGCTTACATATATATTGTCAATGAAAGCATTTATTTTCCAGGGCAGTGGCAAAGAATATGAAAATTGGAATGCATGTGTTCCCTATTACGGATTTAGATTCTAACTGGGATAATGATATGCTATTAAATTTTTTACAGATAATAAATCTTTCAAGACTTGGTAATAAAATTGGTTATTTGTTATTAAATAGCATATGTATTTAACAAATAAGCATATTAGACCTTCCTGTGCAGCATGCTTTCTGGTTTACATAATTAGGTGAATGCCTCCCGTTCTGTTCTTCCAGCTCACTTAGCTGCTGCTGTAAGGAAGTGCTGTCAATCCCATGCTGCACTTGCTGCCACTGGCTTCACAGGCAGCACCTCACAGATACGCTGCTTTTTTGTACTTGCCAGTGGAAAGATCTGGCCATCTTTAACTGTCTAAAGTTTCCAGTTTGTGTAAGTGCATCTGTTCAGCACCTCTGTCCAGGAGAGGGAGGGAGATGGCAAAGAAGGCAGCTATTAACTATTTAAAGACTGGATTACTTCATACCTTGGAAAGAAACATGCCTATGTGTCTTGTGCCAATTTACAGCATCATCTGTCTTCAATCTTTTTATAAAAATAGATTTTTTTATATTTTATGTTTCTATGACTGACAATAGCCAGGCACACCTGGCTTTTCCAGGGGAGTCAGTCATAAAGACAGAATTTCCTTTCACAGGAAATGCTGGTTGGAGCTGTGCTGACTCAGGACAAGGACTGGTAACCTAAGCATGTTAATTGATCTTTGTATTTGTTTAGTGATCTGGACTGGTATTGATGCTTCAGGAGCTGATAAACTGGCTTATGAAACTGACTGGTTGCTTTTGGCTCATTTTATTGCCAGCTTCAAGAAATGGATTCATAAATCCCCTCAATGTCAAGTAGTTTGTGATAACTTGTGACAGATGTGGCCAGCAGACTGTAAGGGCTGAGGGCACGAACGCACAGGGCTGCTGCAGTCTTAAGTCTGTATTTAAAGGCAAATTTAGATAATATCTGATGTTCTCTTGTTCATGTTGGTGTTGCCTGCAAGTCTTAACTTGTATTCGGTCTGTACAGTTAACTCTTCCGGTAGTGTATTTCATGCTCAGGCTCTTAAAATGGTGATATATTCTAGATTTGCATAAGCATATTGATTTACAGACATTATATAATTAAGATGGCTTGTGTAAACTTCAGATTTTATAGCTGTTTCTTTAAAGCTTGGAGAACTGGGACAGAGAAACTGAGACAACTTTAAAGGGCTAAGTACTTTTCTGTGTTTAAAACACATCCTTAGAACTTTACAGTTCTGTCTGTTCCTCCCTGTGCAGACACTCTATTTCCCCTTAAATTCTCAGCTGCTTCGAGATGTTTTTTTTTCTGCTGGTGTTTTCACACCTTGCTGCTTCTGCTGCTTTTGTTGTTGTGCGATACTCAGGCTTTCAAACATGGGTCTTCAGTCTCTGCAACCTTCTTCGGAGCCTGGTGGAGTGCTGGAAGTTTGTGCTTGTCAGTCAGGGTCAGGTAGCTGGTCCTTTAGCTGTGCTCTGCACCTTACTTGGGAACAGAGTATTGATGTAGCTTATGTAGGCCAAGTGCTCTTTGGCAATTTTGAGCTGTTATATATGGGTAGTATGTCACGCTAAGCAAAATGGTGATGGGCACTGCTTTCTGGAGATTTTTATACAGAGCACTCAGTATGGTACTTAAAAGCAATGTCTTTTTAATGACCATTGCAAAAGGGATAACTGCAATGTAGTAGAAATCTTGTAATGGTCATAGATGATACCATGTGCCTCATGAGTTTGATCTGTAAAATCATAACAGACTCTGGAGGTATGCAGAGCAAAAAGCTGGTAAATCCTAATAGAAAGCATGCACTTTCCTGAATAAAATTGTACTTACTTAAGCAAAGTCCTGTGCAGAAGAGGAATTGGGGCGATGATTCTTCTCTGCAGTCAGTTGTATGCAAAATTCATTGTGAATTCATGGAAATTGCTTTTGTTTTCTTTTGCTGTTGAGGAGAAGAAACATAAATACGTGATGAACTAGACAAGTAAACACATAAGGAAGGTAAAATTTTGTATGTAAAGCCTCAGAAGAGTTATTTATTGTGGTTATGTAGAGCAGTTATCATTACTGAAAATAAAACTCTTTCAAATGGTCATTTGTTAGTGCATTCTGAGCTAGAGAAGTCTGACTGCTCATCTGTCTATTTGCAAGTTAATAAAATGCACCCCAATATAAAATACAAACAAAAAGTTACCCAGACTTAACTACATTTGCATACACTAGATCAGGGTTCATTATTTTTGATTGCTTTTGGTGCTGAGTGATCATGTTATGTATTTGAGAGTCAATTTAACAGAAATATTTTTTGATCTAATTAAACTTAATTATAAACTCAATAATATTTGATTGACAAGGTATGGTGAGCTAGCTTTAAAAAGCTTAGAGAGGATTACTTCTACATCAGTTTGTCAGAGTTGAGATAATTAAAATATACATTTTATCTAGGTAATTTTATTTCCATAAACTCTGATCTGTGGCATGTTCAGAGTATAAAAGGTCTTCAGCCTGCCCAGTAAGATGTATACAGGATGTCTGAATTATGCATGACTTCTTAATACTGCTCTATTGCATAGGTGGTCAGTGCTCCATCTGGATTCAAACTTCATTATAAAGTGACTGTTCTTAATCCATTATTAATCTGTCATATGATTGTTATAGACTAGACACTGTCTGCTGTTGGTGGTATTTGTAATAGTGTAATGTCATATATCTTAAGGCTATGTTTTGTTACTCTCTTGCTATTGCTCATTAAACAAGGCCTACAAGTGCTCTATTGGAAAAATGTATAAACCTCTGGTTATGCTGCATTCTTTTTGGTTTTTTCACACATTCTGGAATGATCCCAGGCTTCCTGTGTAGTGTTGCAATACAATGGCTCTTTACTTATGTGAACAGCTTTTCAGAATCTGGTTGAGTGTTCCAGTAAATCTCCCAGATTAACAACCATACTCAGCAGAAGTATAACTGTTAAAACTAACTTGCTTTATGGTTTAACTCAAACTATAACAGTGTCTCACTGTGACTTTAAAGCAACTATTTGTCTGCTCCTATTTAAACTCATATACAAGGCATAATTTGAATACAGCATCCTTTCCTGCAGTACAGAAAATCCACTGACCTCAGGGAAACTGTTCCCTTTTTTTTTTTTTTTTTCCTTTTCAGAAATTGGACATGGAAGAAAAAAGACTTTGGTAATTAACATACATGTCAAATTCTGCACAACTCTGCCTGTATGCAAGACTATGAAACAATCTTGGATGTGTTAAGGTGTTGGTGTAAAGGGGTTTGGGCTAGGCCAGAACATCCTGGGATCGGCCAGAACACTTTGGGCTTGAACATCCTGGAATCGGCCAGAGTGTCCTGGGCTGGGCCTGAACATTGAGAGGAGCGGCCACCCAGAGGGTAACACATAGTGGCCAGTCAGAGGGTGGTGATGTTCAAATCCAGCCAATCCTGTTAGTAGCACGAGAACAAAAGGTGTAGGCTATACAAACCGTGCAACCAACTGGAGGGGGGGCTCCAATAGTGAAGAGATCTCCGACAGTAAAGTTTTTGGCATGAAACTCTGCTGGAGTCTGTGTCTTTAATCTCCACATTAAGGGTTCCAAAAGTGGGTTTCTTTGTTGTTCATATGCAGTGTTCAGATTGTCTTAGTAGTTTAAATGCGCTATGTATTTCCTGTAAAACAGGTTCTGCTTACAGACAAAAAAGAAAGAGTATCTGAGTAAAGAGTACCTGTTACTCAAGTGGGGTCTGTATCTGAAAAATGACTGGAAAATGGGGATCAGAGAAGGAAGATACAATGTAGGGAGGTAGGCTACAATTGTCTTTGGCAAACTAATAAAACCTTAGGAAAACAAGTATTGCCCATGGGTCTCAGGTTTTATGTTTTATAGAAAAGGAATAGTTTACATTAATAAGTAATAATTAAAGTATTTATATACTTTATATATAAATATTTATACGCTTAGTACCTATTTATGTCAGCATTTAAAAAAATCAACTAAATAGAAAAACAGCATGATTTTTAATAGAAGTGTAACCATAATAAGCATTGTGTTCTGGCAGAATTACTGAAGCTGCTGCTGTAACAGCAGTATGTTTAACATAGGTGAAGTATTCACAGACAAAATGAGGGGAGGACAGAGAGGCTTTCAGATGTTATTTAAATGGGAGTTTATATAGAAGGTATACATAAAATCTGCATTTGTATTAAGCTCTGAAGCAGCATATTATACTGCTTGTAGTAGGTACTTCTAAGCTTGCTTGGTCACATCTACATAAACTGCAGTCCTGCACTTAAGCTACAGCAGTTATTTTGTGTATGGTATACTAGAAGTGAGGTTTTGATTAATGTCCTTTAGTATCTTTTCTATCCTATGCTGTCTTTAGGACTGTGACTTTTCAGGCAGATGGTGGTTAGCAGTGTGGTATTTTCCACTCACTGTTCGTATCTCTGCAGCGTAGTAATTTGATAAATAGAACATTATTTTCTTGAATGGTGCTGTTTTTCTTAATGACATCTTCATAATGGAAAAAGGCAATTGAAATTTGAATTCAGTTTAAGTTATTTCTGGGTTACAGAATCAGACTTGATGTATGCTTATTTTTAACATGGCAACGTCAGGAGCATTTGTGAACAGAAATTAGCCAGATGTTATTGACAGCTATGAAGTTGGATATCCATTAAGAAATGCATGTGGTGATTGGCTTGATGAACAGTCGCAGAAGAGATGTGGTTGCATTTTCATAATTAAATTGATACCAGGGCCAAGAGTTATTATAGTTTGGTTTCTTCAGAGGTCAAAATAAAAACTGATATTAGTTCTACAGTGATAAATATTCTATAATCCAATACATTTTCTAAAATTAGATTTTATAAATCATCATTGCTAACTTGATTTTATATTGAATTGGTAATATAGAGCATGCAGACAATTTTGGGGAAAAATGAAGGCTCCATATAAGCGATGTGCTGTGTGTGCCCTTTAGTCAGAGTTGAGTTCTTCCAAGTTACATTCTACTTTTGATTGAAACAGTCTACTTACAATTACACTGTGGAAGAGGGAAAGGATGTCCCATTCATCTCCAGGTAACTGCTGGGAGTGCTTGACATAGTCCAGTGCCTACTGAAGTCTCGAATGGAAGTCAGGCCAGGATTTCATTGAATTAGCATGGCTGTATATTTTAAAGTCCATAAATTTCTGTAATGTTGACTACGTTTTGGCTGTGCCTCTAGAAGTGACCAACTGTAACAGGAAATTAAGTTTGTACATAAATATACCGGCATGCCTCTGTAACATCATAGGGTTAGGATAGGCCTCATGAGGACACTTCTGCCATCCATCTCTCTCAGTGGTTGAATTAAATGATAATGAAGTTACTTGTTACAGATACTTCTGCAAGTTATTTATAAGCCTCTGCTGCTTCTGCAGCAAATCCAGCCTAGAGCTTATTTGTGTCTGTTAAAAAGACTTTTCTAATCACAAACCGGTTTCAGGCACTGCTTCATACCATACAAGATAGTTCAGACCAGTTTAAGACTGTAAAATCCACTGAACAGACATGGACAGGGGATCCTACATTACACTTTTCACTGTAGCCAAAGCCTAGTGATAAGCAAAAATATTTTAGATGATGCCTTTTGCTTTAAAAGGGTTAAAGATAATAGTTTTAAAAAAGTAAAATGCAGCAATGGTTTATTTTTTTTGTTATGCTTATTGGAAGAGGAACTATTTGTTTCAGCAAATGGGAAGTTAAAGTAATTTTATCAGTATGTTGGCCTTATTCTCATTAAATACTAGATTATATCTGAGTGTGTCTTCTGAAGAAACCTATTATACTAGGTCGTTGTTGGTTGGGATTTTTTTTTGAACTGACTGTGTTTTAGCATAAAAGTAATTATCAAATAACTTCTTGAACAAGAACTTCCCAACAGGAAAAACTAAGATGGCCTCGTAACTATAAATCTTATCACTATTCTGTCAGTTGTAGTATTACTGGACAAATTTTTCTATTTTTGGTAAAAGTAGGTTGACAAAATAGTTTTGCATGGAGAGATTTGAGATTACATGGTCTATTTTGCTTATATTTATTCCAGCATGAACCTGAAGTTTTCTGTGTAACCTCCAGTGAACCATCTGACCTCTCTCTTGAGCAGATTCTTATCTGCAAAATACAAATCATTATTCTTGCTTGTTTTCCTAAGATGCTTTGTGAGCAAAATGCAGGTATTTCTAGAGGCGTGTTCTGCACTGCCCTAGCTAAGGACTGCAATTGGGAGGATATATGCCAGTGCAGGGTGTTAACCAAGGTCACTTCAGTGCAGAATAGTATAGGAACACATAAGCAGGTGAATGGTAAAGTTTATTATAACAGAGAAGTGTAATACGATTTTTCATAGACATGTCACTAGTTTTCTCTGGGGGCATCTTCCAGGGCTGTGGTGATTATTCTTTCTGTATAGCAGTGATTTCCTGATTCATTTGGTAGCTCTTAGGTTCCCTTTTTTTTTTTTTCCTTCAGTTACTTTGACCATTCCATTGTTCCTGTAGCTGTGGAATCCAGACAGCTCAAGGACAGGGACATCTGCTTACAGCTTCTGACTCAGTTGTTACGCAGCTGCACCCTCTTTCTTAGATTATAGTGTGAAAAGCACAGAGGAGGGAGGAAAGCCCCCAGCAAATAACTGTTTGGAAATGTTGTTTATTATGTTTGTCAAGAAAAGTAAATTTGTCATCCTTACGCATTTGGAACAAACTTGATGTTAATATATGTTGGGCATGAAACTGATGTGTTAGCGTATTACAGCATAAGTGATTTATCAGCTTGATAAAGTAGAATAAAGTATTAAGGTAGTTAATGAATATTGCTGAAAAATTAAGGCAGTTTACAATGGTTTAGTTTTACTCTTATGTGGGTAAATAACTGATTAATAAAACTTTTAAGAATTCATATTACATAAACCAAGAATGTATTCCTACTAGTGTAAGTGTAAGCTATGTAGATGTCCTGGTAATTACAAAGAGTATCCATAGTGTTACTGGAATTACAATTTACCTGTTTAAGCCCAAAGTTCTAATTCTATGATTTTGCTTTTCTGTGTCACAAGCTAGTTCTTAATTGAAATGTTAAAACTGGCTGTGTATTATTTGGCCTTTTTTGAAGAGTTTTAAAAGTAAATGAAATTAATTACTCTTCCAGAACTGCAATAATTAACAACACAAATACAAGCCCTTTGCTGGAGGGGGAGATCCTGGCAGTACTTTTCTTCTTCCTGTGAAGTTGATAGAATTTCTTTCAGAAACGTTTGATTTTAGCCAAGGAATAGAGACCCTGATTGTGTGAAAATACTAACAAGGACTAGTTGCAAGTTTTAATAGGCATATGCACTTATTTATTACTTACAGATATCTTTGTATCAGGTCTGTCAGCATCTAAATCAGATGTTTTTGTCTAATGTTTATCTACTGTTGGGTCTAAAAGGTGGTCAGTGATGTGTATGGGATGGGATGTGAACAGGAGAGTCTTCAGAAGGGGCAAGCTGTATGATGTGATTTATTACGAGAGCAGAAGCATTCTTTGAGAGTCTGCACTATACTATTTAACTGATGAAGTTCTGAAAGTATTTACAGGTAGTACAGAGTAGTTGGATGAAGTTTTTTTACCTATTTTATGAAAGCTCCATAACTGCTTCTTAAGCAGATCAGTTGATTCTGAGGCATAAAGCTGAGAGTTGTCTGAGCATTGTGGTATTGGAAGATTTGTTGTTTCCATAATCTTTTCTTTCTTGCTTACATCAATGCATGTTAATTGTGATCCTTTGGGTGCCTTTTTTTCTTTTCTACCATTACATCTCAGAGTAGCACAGTGACTTCCTGTGCACTGTGTGAAACTCAAGCAGCTTGTGTCTTCTGATGTTTGAAGACGTTTTTGCTTTTAGAGTAGAACCTCTTGCTAGTATAGGCAGTTTTTCATGCCCTTTTCTGCTCACATGAAATCTTTATGAAATTTATAACAGTTTATGGATAATGAACTTGCTGCCCATGTTGATGTGGAAATGGCCAAAGAAGTAACACAGAGGCTGGGTCTGTGCCTATCTAGGTTATAAGATTAGTTGTGGTTATGGCACACATTTCTCATGTGAACTTCATGTATCACCCATTCTGTGGCTTGTTTTCTTTGGTTATAAAATGCTGATGAGCTTATTTTTCCTTAGTGGTAGTAAGAAAACTAATTCATCAAATTTAAAGGGCTATACATAATGTTATTAAAATGGAAACTACAATTCTGTTATGTGTCCCGGACATTATGTGATTGGAATTGAGATTCCTTTGCTTGTGGAAGCCTTTCAGGGCCTACTGTGGTTGAGATAGTCTTTTGATGTAGGATGCATAGCTGTGAAAGAAGCAAATGAAAGATGTGATGAAGAAGAAAGAAGAAATGGTGAACCAAATGAAAGAAGCAATTCCAGGAAGTACATCAGTACAAATCTGTTAAAATCAGTTAGCTGCATGAAGTCAACACAGCGGCGTTCTGTTACATAGAGAAAAGAAAAAGAACAAAATTAAAAATGATAAAAGATTAAAAAAAAAAAAAAAAAAAAAAAGCCATTAAAGAGTGGCAAAGATAAATGTTAACAAAATTCCCATA
>WYDI02038788.1:0-25402 GCA_009867235.2 Psittacus erithacus | reverse complement strand
GAAAGTTAGAAACACAGCGCTGCACCAGCTACTAAGAAGGAGAAAAAATGACTGCTACTGCTGAACCCAGGACAGGCAAATACACTTAAAAATAGTTTAAACCCTTTTGAGTTAAGGAGGTTTTATGTGACCTTGTATGACATTCAGGAGGAACAGTGATCAGAGTTAGTCCTCAAGGAACTGACCTGCTGTCAGTAGATAAAGGTAGTTTGGCAGATAATATAAACCCTTGTAAGCCAGTAGCTGATGACAAGTGCTTCTTACTGCTCAGCTGCAGAAAGATGGAGCTTGCTTTCTTCTTGTTGCTTTTACTTGCACATCTCACTGAAACGTTTGCAGGATTATGTTCTCTTGTACTTTTTTAATCACACTTTGAAGTGGTTGATCCAAGCAAGTAGAAGTATTGCCAAAACTCCAGTATTCTACCTGGGTCCATAAATCAAATATTTATGGTTTAAACTTTTCCCCTGGGGGTTTCTTCTTTTTCAGAAATGTCATTTGCCACTGAATCCATGTTTCTCAATATGGTTTAAAAATCTCTAGAAAACTTGGCCTGTCTTTCACTTGCCATGAAGCCTGAAAGCAGGGGGATTCTGATAGTATTCCAGGGTACTGGAATTTTGATCTTCATATCACTTTTAAATTAAAAATGTGGCTGTAAGAATTGTGTCTGCAAGATGACAGAAATGCCTCTCAATGTGTGAAAATACCTTGGATAAAAGGGTGTCTTAAAAATACTAAAATTAATTCTTTGGGGAGAAAATAAGTGATAGAAATTTTGTAAGCATCAGTATTTCTTATCCATCTGATTTTCACAAAGGAAAATTTAAACACAATTCCAGTTAAAATACTAGATAACCATTTGTCTTATTTCCCTCAGTGTCTTCGAAATATTTAGCACAAATGTGTGAGTATTGTGTCTTCCCCGAGGCGCAGAAAGTTTATGGACAGTTCTGTTTGTGATTCAAGGTGTGGACTATATTGCCTTGATGTCTAAGCAAACATCTTTGTGAATCAAATGACTTTTTCTCTTCACCTTTCCTGTTGCCACCACAGGTAGTTTTTGCATGAAACTATATCATTAGGTTGCTGATAAAATGTTGCACTGAAAATCTACAGCTTAAAATCCTTGTGGGAGGATGTTCCCTGTAGAGGGAGTGTTGGAACTGAATGATCTTAAGGTCTTCTCCAACCCAAACCATTCTATGATTACGGCGCTGTTATTATAGAAGAATGTTTTCAAGTTTGCATTTGCCAGGAAACAAATAACATTACTTGAGGAAACTATCAACACTGCTAAAGCTACTGAGTATGCTGCTGAAATTCTTTATCAATTCTTAATAACACCCTATATGTTTAGTTTACAACTCTCTCTCACCGTACTTTCAAAAAGCCAACAACAAAGATTAGCCATGAAATTCACCATAGATGATACTAGGCACCATCTTGGAATATAACGCATCAAGTAGCAAAACAGGCTTATGTCTATTATTTCTCTGATCTATCTGCATAGAGATGTCTTGACATTTTAGATCCTTGATAAATCACTGTAAATTAATATTTTTTTTCTTTTGTCTGATTATCTGTTTTTTATTTCCTCCTCTCTTTTCCCACATAAAGCTTCCTATTTCCAACTCTGCAAAATCACAGGATTAGATTAGAGATTCAGGAGTGAACATTTCCCACATCATGGAATAGAGGATGAGGATTACTGAAATAAAATAAAGCATATGAGGCTCTGCAGCGGCTTATGAGACAGAAGTATAGGCTGTGAAGATGAATTAATGAGCAAAGTGCAGGGGATGAGTGAAGATCAAAGGTTGATTCATGGTTAAGTGTATTATCATAGGGACATCACACAAAGTGGTATATAATCAAATTATTAGATACATGGCTAGAAAGGTCTTAAAAATATTCTTTTACTGTCTTGAGTATCTGAGTACTGTATTTGGCTTAATGTGTGTGATTTACTGAAAATTAAGCACTCTTAAATTACTGATACCAGAAGGACTGTATTTTACATGAGTTAGTGTGTGCTTACCTGCATGTTAGAATTCTACACTTAATTGATAAAAACTAGAAATTACTACAGAAATAAATGTCACATAATTTTCAGTGAATACTAGAAGTACATGAAGAATTGTTCGAGGTGTACATGAGAACCCCCTGAGCAAGGCTGACATATGGCTAGTGATATCCTGTAAGGAAATGTAGAGTGCTAGGAGGAATAACAATCCTTCTTAGAAAATAAAGGTCACAAGTGATAGTAAATGCCAAGAAATCATCAGGGATTTATTTTAGATCCTATTGGGTCATTAAAACCTCAACAGGTTCGTATATTTCTTTAACTGTATAAAAGGATTCAGGGAATATAAGGGCTTGTGAGTGAAGCAGAGAAAGAACTTTTTAGCTTAAGCCTGGATTTTCATATATGGATAGTGCTATGGGTAAATAAAATATATTTCTGGAAATATATATTTTAAATGAACATATATTTAAGAATGTTCCATGTTTAAAAGTGATTGATTGAACTACCCGGTGACCAGCAGCTTACCTTTCTCTTCCAGTTTATCTTTTTTGTTTCATATAAAGAGTTGTGAAAGTAATTCTGGTGGATTTTTGTTTCTGAAATAGTAATGGTAATCACTCTAGGTTATGAATTATGGGTGTTCATGTGGTAGAAGTTATTTTTATGAACAAGTTATCTCTAAGTACAACTGGCACACACTCACTTTCAGAAGTACGTTCAGAAGGCAGAAATGGAAATAAAGTCATTGTATTGATGCAGCTGGATAAGTGTTAAGACACATTGGCAGGAGAAAGTATAGCAGAAGTTACCACAACCATTAACTATTCTGTACATGGAGAAACACAGATTTTGAGCCACCAACTCTACCAGTCTAACACTTATTGACCTACTAACTCATTTATTTCAGCTATTGTAGTTGATTTGGGAGATACAAGTATTAATTGATGTGTTGCCCATGCTCCTGCTCATGTTTGCAATATGCAGAGATTTACAGAATAAAAAATAAATTGAAGAATTCATGGGATAATAATACTGGCAACCCATTTGATTTGACATACTCGCCTGTATTTGGAATTCATTTCCATTATTCTGTCTTTCTGTTAAACATCAGGTTGTTGTGCTTGAAAATATTTCCCTCTGCCTTACCAATTATAATTCACTGCTTCTGAAAATACACTTTTTTTTTTTTTGTTTGCATGAAGTTTTTTCCTTTATGCTTCCGATGGTTTCCTGTACTTGTAAAAAGCCAGCATGATGCACCTGCACTGTGGAAACAACTTGTTCCCATGGCTGTCATCAGAAATAGGATATTATAATCCATTGCGGCTGATGGAGATCTTTGTATTTCTAATTTTTATATCAACTCTGCAGACTGCCTTAATTTGAGGAATTGCATGACACCATCATAGATAAGCTATTATATATATAAAATATATATACTTTCCTTTCAAAATCAAATCTATGTAGTTTGTTGATATTGCAATATAACTAACCCATCCATTCAGAACAGGCTTCAAGATGAATTTGAGCAATATGAGAATCAGCATACATGAAAATTACAGGGGTTTTTTAGTAGATAGACAGCTAACAACAAGTTGAATAATAAAAAACAAAAAAACATTCAGTGAGTTCTGTGTGTCTGTAAAAATATTGAACTCTACAGAAATCTTTTTATAAGTATTTGTGTATATATAATGTATATTATATATTTAGATTTATTTTTCCAATGTAAGATTTTAATCCACTATGCTTTTTATGGTTTAGCAGGCTGTTACCTGTTTACTTTAGAAACCCTAAGAAAGCACAGTTCCTGGTATTATCAAAATACAGTGATGTATTATACTTTAGTATTACTGTTCATCTGGTTCCTTCTATTCTTTGGCAAATGAGAGTTTCTTCTGACACAGTATAGCTAGGATTCTGTATTAACAATGGCTGATAGCATTAGGTGCGTCTATAATTCTTAAGTAATGGCATTAGCAAGAAGTTCTCAGATGTTTGTAGCCTTACAGATTTGGGCTGTGAAAAGTTTAGTTTTTTAACAAAGTTTGTAAAAAATAAATAGGGAAGCTAAAACCATGTTTAGCATTGTGCTTTTTCTGGAATACTGCCAGTATGACTGGGATGATCAGTCACGAGATTATTCCAGCAATTATACAAGGCTATAGATCGTGTATAGTGCACACTTTATATAGCTAACCAAAAAAAAAACAAATTAGAAAGGGGGTGAGAAAAATAAGGAAAAGTCATTAACTGTAGTTCGGGCAAATACAGCACTCATATGATAATACAGCTTCCAAATCCTTGTTCTCTTTGTTGTCTGTCCTTCACACTAGATGTAAGTAGTTTATGAAGAGAATGTGTGGACATCATTCGAATCTTGATGTTCAGGCACTTCTGCAGGTCAGGTGGAATCTGCAGTTTTTTAAAATTTTCCATGAAGAAAATATTTAATATTCTGTTATGGATTCTAAATGTGTATCTAGAAGAAATATCCCTAGCTTGTTAACATTTTCTCCATTTTATTATTTACACTTGACTGGGATAGGCTGGGTTTTTTTTGCTCTTTGGGCTTTCTAAAATATATTTGTTAGACTAGGCACCATTGATTTGTGGGACTGTCTGTAGCTAGAGCTTACGAATTTATAACAGCTAAAGCGTTATTTCAGTTTGTAAGGAGAATGATTGTTAGGTTCAGAGTAAATGCACTGGTTTTGAAAATGTGATTTGATACCAAATTGCAGGTAACACTAAATAGAATATTTGATGGCATATTCACAGAGAGCTCAAGGAATTGGTAGACGTGTGTTTTTCAGTTGTTTGGGGTTTGTTTTTTCTTCGGTTTCTTTTTTTAGGGAAGACTTCTTCTACCAGTGCTATGGTCAGGTTGTGCCCAATCCAATGAGGTCTGCTAATCTAAACATGATGAGCCACTGGCACAGGTTGTCCAGAGAAGCTGTGGCTGCCCCATTCCTGGCAGTGTTCAAGACCTGGTTGGGCAGGGCTTGGAGCAACCTGGTCTAGTGGAAGGTGTACGTGCCTGTTCCAGGGTATTGGTATTGGATGAGCTTTAACGTCTCTTGAACCCAAACCAGTCTTGAGCTAAACTGGGAAAAGTGAGAAAAATGAAGAAAAAGATTTGACCTGAGGAATGTTAGTTCATTGTTGAAAGGGATTTTATTGAATTAGCAGCATCCTTCTGGTCAAGTTTCATATCAGGATTTACTTAGGCAAATTAGACATTTTACAGCAATTCTCCATGTAGAGACAAGTCAATATTTTTGATTTATTATCCTTTTGGTGCTTTAAGGAAGTGTCATCTCATTGAATTAGAGGGCCTTCAATCCTCTAGCCTTCAGTGATACAAGAAAACAAGGACTGACTGTGAAACTAAGCGTAATTACAAGGGGTGTGTGTGCACATAGAGCAGTGGTTTAATGTTACCAGTCCTTTCAGATTAACAAGCAGGTATGATCATAAGGAAGAAAGGAATAATAGTTGCTGTCAGCTTTGACATCTGTGTGTTCTTATGTGTTAGATGTATTTATATGTTAGATGTTCTATTGATTTTGTCAATGTATACATTAATTAGGGATTTAGTTCCAGAACATATTCATTTAGCTTAACAAGCAACCTATAGCTCTTAAATGCTTTTATGTCTTTTAAAGTCACAAGAATGTAGGATTTAAGTCCCCTACACTCCCCTACACTTCCCTAAAACTGTGGAGTATGCAATTCATTGGCAGTTAAAAGTTTCTGTATTTAGAGTAATAGAGAATCGGGGTGTTCCAAAAGAAAAGACAAAGCATGATAGGAAGAGAACAAAACTGCAGATTTTGTAGTGGTGCAACCTGTGTAATGGCTTTTAGAAGTCATGCGGTCAAAGTAGATCTAAGTTTAAGGAAAAGGGAGACAAATGTGGTAATATCTTGTCTAGGGCTAATCAGTCTGTTTCATTTGCCCAAGGTATTTTCAATCCTATTCCCACTTCTGTCATTCCAGAGAGAGCTTAGAAGGTTTCTTACTCTCAGCTTCATGTTGTGGATGTAAAGTATTTTTGACTTACTGTTCCTGCCTTATATAAATAAAAATGAATTATTATTTTAGAAACTCCTAGATTCAGCACACTAGAAAAAGGAATTTCCCCCCTTTCTCCAGTGCTGTTCCTTAGAAAGATGGAACCTTTGACAAGAAAAATTGCTTTAATGCTACTTGATTTATAAAAGCTTTGCATCACCTTAAAATGTTCATGTTACTTGATTTCTTTGAAGAGCGTGGAGAACAGAAACCTTTCGTTTTCTTGGCCTTCATATATGAGAAGGAATTTCCTTGCAGTCATAGTGCTGCTCTGTTATTTTATGGTGGAAGATAGCAGTAACATAAAACATGTGTCTTGAGAAACTCATTTACTCTGCAGCAGGGATCACATCATTTCTGATTTTGTGACCTACAGTACCAAAATCTTCATATGGCTGAGAGCTGCAAGGTGTATAATGTGTAACTGAGAAAACTAGCATTAACAGAGTAGTTCATAGGTGGAGGGTGAAAACAGCTTCTTAGGGGTTCTCTGTTCCCTGTTAAGTGATGGAGCTCAGCCTGGTGAGGTAACTGGACTCCTGAGCAACCCTGTGATGTTAACTCCTTCCACAGAGATGTATATTGCTTAGCAGAACCCACAGTATGACATTCCCGTGTGCTCTCTGTGAACAGGAGAGGAATAGTGGTTTTGATGGATTTAATGGTCCTCTAGAGAGGTAACTGTGCTTGCCAAACAAGTGTAAAGGCTACTAGGTGTTTAGTGTAGATCATCTGTCTGATTTTCAGATAGCTAAAGTCAGACGAATTAAATTCCAATTCAGTACCCCCTTCCATCTCAGTTTGCTCAGTGGAATCCTTCCTACTGCCAGCCCTGAGGGAAAACCACTGTACAATTGGCATACAATAGGAACAAATAAAAAGTTAGGGAGGTAGGTAAGTACAAATGTTTTTTTAAGTGATGTCATGAAAAGTTTTGAAAAACTTCTGAAAATAAACATAGCTTTCCTGAAGTCAACAGAGCAGCATAGGTTAAAGCCATCTGAAAATTTACTCCATGCATTTTTAAAACAAGATAGTATTTGTAATTAAAAATGTAAATTAAATTTACTCTCGAAGTTTTAAAAACTGCAATTCTTTGTAACTAAAAATGTTGTCTTGACTGTGGTTTCATTGTACAGATGGGATTGACATCAAGTTTCCCAGGACACTTTCCCTTCAGTAAATGCATTTCAGACCTGTTCTCACCTTACTGTGCCCACTGGATAATTCTGTTTTGCTACTATTGCCAAGAATGGTGCCAGTTTTAGTTTGGTGATTTTTCTGAACCTCAGTCTGCTGTGCACTCTGCTGAGATCTACCAAGCTCACTTCAAATAAGAAGTGAGAACATCCCCTCCTCTTTACTCCTCCACACACTGCTCTTAATATAGCGATTGTATTCACATCAAAGCTGTTAGAAGGTTTCTGTGATCTCATTAGCTATACTTATTTCTACCTACAGAATAAATGAATCATCAACCGAAACAGCACGGAAGACGAACTAGTGAGACTCACATGGCTATATGTATATCCTCACTGAGAATAGAAATCTTCTCAAGTCTGTTCATGCAGGTTGTTAAAAATGCGAGCTTTGCAGACCTGAAAAGGATTAAGTCATTTCTGAGATTAATTTAGTTCTAAAGCCTTTATCATGGAAACAAAATTGTTAAAAATTTTAACAAGTAGTTTCATAATTTCATATAGCATATGGAAAAAAAACCCCAACCACCTTTCTGTTTATAGCACACTGAAGGAAGTGAACAGAAAATATAATTTGATGTTTGTGTTTTTTGTTTATTTTTTTCTTCGTTTTCTTTTATGTAGTTAAAATACAGAGTAATTTCATTTTATAGCCATGTGAGGTAAATTGGATAGGTGATACACAAGAGAAAATAGCTGAGTTGATTCAGCCAATTTAAATGCTTCAGTATATAAACAAGCGCTGTAGGGGACTGAAATCAGGTTAAATGGGTAAATGAAGTGAGATTGAACATGGCTAGAAGCTAGGTGTTAAATAAGTGTTGTAGGGATATTGGTGGTGGATGATAGCATGTTTAGGACCTGCATAGTGAAAAATAAAAAGGATTCTGTTGTCTGTCTGACTGGTTGCTCATACTATTTGTAGATAATTTTAGAAGGTAGTAGGAAGAGTGCTGACTGAAAATTTAAATCTGTAACTACCAGCAGCCATTTCTACGGGAGCTGGGTAATGCTGAGTGCAGCTGTCAGCAAGCTGAGGCAAGTAGCCCTCTGAAAGTTGAGGACTCTTATTCACTCTTCCTGATTAAGAGAGAAAAGATGGAGAGTTCAGAGCGTATTATTTGGACAACGAATTCTTCTGATTCTGTAATCTCTTTCTTTACTGTTAAGGGGAAAGGGTTCTACAGGCTTGACAAAGTGAGATTTATTCAGCTGATAAGAAGTATAAAGTAAGGTAAAACATAAAACTACATCCTCTCCTCGTTCAGTGAAACAGACACACAGTCTAAAAACATTCTTAGTGCAGAGGAGCTTCATGTCATTGCCACACACAACTCCTCTATGCCTGTGCAGAACCAATGTAGTGGAGTAAGTGAATGTCTGACCAATGAAAACAAGTCTTAAGACAAACAAATTCATATTCTGAAGTGCAGGAGAAACAGCTTTGCCTGGCATAGCTTGGTCAGGAGTTTTTCTGAGTCTGCCTCATTTCCAGAAGCAAAACCAATAAATCTGAATTGGGATTAAGAATTGCAACCTACCAAAATGAAATTTCAGTATTTCCAGAATTCAGTGCTTCATGAATCCCCTTTATAACTCCTTTTGGGGGTTATAAAATTCTTACGAATGGAGGAATGACGTTTGTAGATAGTCATGTGTGCACAGTAGTGTTGCTTGTGGTACTGTGGGGAATTTCCCAGACTATCAGTTTGAGATCAAAGCACATTGCATCAAAATTGCATGTCCTTAATAGTCCCTCACAATCATTCAGTCGTGTCACCTTCTTATCAGACGCTGAATTGTTTACTCATCAAGCTATATTGTTCTGAGACAGAAAGGTAAAGCTACTAAGGACCAACAACTGATGTAACTCAAAAGACAAAAATGGCTATGTATAATCAAACCTTGTGAGACAAGGAAACATTCTTCTCGGGAAAGCTGGCTGAATCTCACAAAGATTTACATGAATAGTGACCTCTGGAAATATGGCATTTCATTGTCATAAACTGGAGTAATAAATTATGTGATACAGTATAGCTGATTCTGTTCACTACCAATCTGCATGTCTGTATGTCTGCATCAAGGAACCAAGGAGTTCAATGCAAAGGCTTTGAATATCATGCAGCCAGCTTGTGTCCGATAAGGCTGGCTGCATTTGGAAATCAGGCAGGAAGGAGTTGATTTGCCTCCCTGACAAAGGCAAATGAAAAAGGCAGTGGGACTAGCTTCAGGATAGGAAGAAAAGGAGACTGTGGGAACAGTCTTATGACAGGGAGCAGCAAATACCAGCACTGAACTTGCCAGCAGTTCATTTTACAGTGATGGTCAGCCCTTGTGATGTTGTCAGGAAGTGTAATATCAGTAGCAAGTACTGGAGTGGAACAAGGCAGAGGCTCCCAATCTTACTCCCTGCAAATGTGCAGCATGAGTTACACATGACCTCAAAGTGCCGGGACAACAGCACTTCCCTTCTCTTCACAAATGCCTAAGTAACAGCAAATAATATTGCCCAGAAGTGCTCCTAGGTGTCTGCCAAAGAATCCCTTCCAAAGACTCAGGTTTTGAGATGCAAACAGGGGCATCACACAGTTATGACCAAGTTAAAGGGAAAGCTGTAAGCAAAAGCAGTGCTTTTTCTTTTCCCTTTCCTTGGAAAGGGAGGTGCTTCAAATCTCATCCACTCCTTGTATCTGGGAGTAGGGAAAGGAGCTACCTCTTATCTTCTCTCTGTTCATACACAGAGGGACAAGAGTTCAAGTGCTTAGATGGCATTAGGTAGATGAGCCTACCAAACAGAAGTTAGGAATGTGCTGCTACCGCCATGTGTCATAGGGACACTGTGATAGGAAAAAGAAGATACAGATAAATTATTTATCAAACACTGATTATTTTTTTTTCCTGGTGATAAGTATGTTTAGTTTTCAGAAAAATCATTTTATAGGCAAAAAAATGACTTAATGGCTATGTCATTGCCACAGATTCTGAAATCTGTCAGATGGCAGCCCTTTTACTTTAGTTTTTTTCTACAAAATGAAAGAATGATATGCAGATGCTCCCTATTTACAGTGTGAGATTTGAAAAGAAGTCCTTGCCAGAAAAAGATACTTTATAATATAGATATTACTTTAAATAGGTATTACATACTTATTTTTTTATAATATAGGTGTTCATTAAAGATACATTATAACATAAATATAGATACAGAACAAGACACATTATCACATATGAATGGAATGGAATAGAATAGAGCATATCCTGCCTTTGCTTTACTTAATTTTCCACCAAATTTACAAAGTCTTGCATCCTGATATAGCTTGGAAATACTTGTTCTTCTCATTGTCTAATAGATCTTATTATCTATCTTTTTCTTATTTATCCTACACCTAGCTGTTTTAATGTAAGCCGAGTGGCTGTATCACCGAGAAACACAGCATGAGAGACAGTCTCAGCCAATACAAAGCAGTACAGCTCCTTTGGAGGCTGAGAATCTGGTCATTAGTATCATAAAGAGTTACTGGGGTTTGATTTCCAGGAGAGCTAACGGAGCACACGCATCTCCAGGTAAAGTAAATGGAAGAGACAGGCTCAGGATCTCTGAAAATCAGGCCTGTGGTTTCTAATAGGTCATAGGAATTTATAAACAAGGGGCTTAATTCTGCTATATATCACAGTCTGCAAGCTCACTGACCAAGCCACAGTTACATGGCATAATTCAGCTTATGGGGAATCGTGGTTTTGGTGGGGTTTTTTTACCTTCTAGTTTTATTCTGAAACATGTTTGCTTCCAGATATATTTTCTGTTATAATCCAGCATTGTTTAAAATTTCTAGGTGTTTGAAAACTTGTTGGTGCCTGTGGAAGAGAAACATGGTCCCCTAGGGCAGGTAGAAGGGACTGGACAATGCCTATGTAATAATCGGAATACTAAGATCTTTGTTGCAGGGATCCACTGACACTTTAAATACCAATTCCCTTCCAGTAGGGAGCAGGCAAATGCTGAGAAACTATTTTGGAGCTTATATCCTTTCTAGTTCAGGCAAGTAGTCAGGTCCGATTGAATTTTGCTGGTGCAAATTTGCATGCTGCCCATGAAGATGACGGAAGAATAATGATTTTGTCCAGCTTCAAGGAATTCTCACACACATTGGGGTTACTGCTGAATCACTGTACAGATTATCACTAAAATTGAAGCTCTGTGCTGAAACCAGATTGTAAATTGTCTTTTTACATAACCGTAACAAACACACTGTGTATGTTTGCATGGATAGGAAAAAAAGGAAGCATGGGGCAAAAAGTCAAAAACCTGAAGTAATGTAAACTTTTGTTACATTTGACATTTGAATTTTCCAGTGAGTTCTTTGTGTAGAAGTCCATTCCTGGGCATTACTGTCATTTCTGCTTTCACTATGGAACATTAACTCTGTTTTCATTGCTCACATCTAGCAATGATCAGATGAAGCGTGGCATATCCAAGCTGATAACCTATCATTTGTTTTCTTTTAAATACATACATATATGTATATTTCAGTACCATCCTTTTCCTGCTGGCTTCTTTTGTTAAAATGCTGGTTCTTCCATGTAGAAGAATAAGGACAGGAAAAAAAAAAAAGAAGCCCAAACAACAAAATGGAGTTGTGTTTTGGTTTTGGTTTTGTTGTTTTTTTTTTCCTTTTCTGACAAAATTTTAAAGATGTGCTTGTGAAATAATATGACTGTTCCATCACACTGGATCTTAAAAGGCCATAAGTTAGCTCAAGCATCACATATGTTATCTGCTATGCAAGTTAATCTGTCTTTAAAGAGTGACTTTAAGGGGAAAAGGAATGACAGGACGGATGTACCTCTGTAGTTGGGGTTTTAGGGTTTGCCTTGTCTTGAGAAGTAAGAGTGATGAAGCAAGCTACTCCACTGATCTTCCATTTCTGGAGATAATAACTGTAGTCTGAGGTGCCTGGAAGTGCTCAAGGCCAGGCTGGACAGGGCTTGGAGCAACCTGGTCTAGTGGAAGGTGTCCTTGCCCATGGCAGGAGGTTGGAACTGGGTGGGCTTTAAGGTCCCTTCGTCTCAAACCATTCTGTGATCCCATGATACCGACTGAGATAGATAGCCTGTTGCCATGATGGATTTTCTAAATGCTGCAGCCCATTGAAAACTGTGGAGGTTATCTTTGTAAAACTGCTAGTGCAGCAGCTTGAAAGGAATGTGCTTTGTACAACTATCTGGTGTAGGCAGAGGGGCTGTGTAGACAAGGAAACTGGAGGCTGAAACAATAGGAAAGTTGTGTATCTGGGATGCAGTGCAATCATTTAATTACAGAAGTCTGCAAGATTTAAGTTTTCATAACTTTCTAGTGTCTTGCAAATTCTGTTATTACATGAACAGTCCTGTTAATAACTCTTATTAACTTTAGGGTGATCTGAGCTAGAATGCTAGGATAGAAAGTTTGGTCCTGTATGCATTTTACGTGTTATGTTTTTTAGTGCCTAATAGGGCTATCAGATAGGCGGTAACCTAACTATCGTAGAGGGGAGTGAGAGTCTAGTAGGCAAAGCAAAGAGGAATGTGATGGGGGAAGGGGGGTAGAAAGAAAAGTGTGGAGAATGGGAGTGATTACAACCATGTTACTGTTTTACAGCTTTTGAAGTGCTAATTTTCTGTTATTCCTGCAGTCCCGCCTAGTCTCCACAAGAAGAGAGGTCAAAACTAAACCAGGTCATACAAAGACTCATCAAGGCAAGGGAGAGTTGAGCCATTGACTCCAAGACTTGACATTGCAGTGTTTAGTATGTTGAAATATAGTGAATTAAGTAAGAGAAAGTGGAAGAATCTTGCATTTGTGTTTACGCTGTCTGTCTTCACCTGAGCATTGGTTGTTAGGTGACTTTAAAGAGAAAAGCTGCAGGTTTGTTGCAAACTCGTATATCTGGAGTCAGTAACTCGCTAAGAATGTCTTATGCCCATATGTGATGATCATTCATTTTCAGATCTTCGCACAGATCTGTGGCATTTTCAGATTTAGAGGCAGCCAGGTGCATGAACTTCACTAATTTCCATATAGTGTGTGGGAAATTATCCAGCCTGTTTTACATTAAAATTCAAGGTTCATACAGAACACCTTCCAAATAGCACTGCTGCCAATTAAACTCACTTATACATTAGGAAAGCTGCCAATGCAATCATAATAGAAGGCTGAAGTGATGAAATGATACAGTTCTTTTGCTGTCTTCTTTGGCATATGTTCAGCACCCTACTTTGATTCAAACATCATACCCCATTCAGTCAGACTCTTGAGAGTAATGAAATATTGTGTATTAGAAACCTGATTTGTAAAGAGAGGATGTGAGGTGTTCTAGGAGTTTGGGACAGCTTTTTCAGATCATGCGTATAACAGCAGTGGAAATTTGGGTGTTATGCATGTGTACATTTGAATGAAGTGCTTTCTAGCAGTGACTCTTCAATAAATGCCATAGAAATATAGTGATTGTTTGGACATTTGCCTGACTGAACAGCAGCAAGTCCCCCATTTTCATCTGCTGGATTAAGCACATTGAGTTACTTTAATCATGAAGTGACATCATCTTTGTCAAAATCATATAGCATGTCATTTTTCTGTGCACTCAGACTGATCAGTTGACAGTCGTAAATGTATTTCTGTTAAAAAGTTTGTAGAGCTGATTGTTTTTGAAAGAGTTTTGGTTGTTTTTTCATTGGAAAAGGTCATTAATCCCCATAACACTTTTGAAAGGAACTGCTGCTTTTGGCATTTTATTTTTGCTTCAGCATTTTCCATACATATACTGTTTGCTTTCATTGTTATTGGAAATGTTAGGAAAACATTTATTGGCATTTCTAATTTATGGCTGATCTACTATTTGGTGAATGATACAGAATATTTTGATGACTTCTTAAAAATCTCTCAAACACATAAAAGGACAAATAGGACATTGCTTACAAACACAGTAGCATGAAAATGATATTTTTTAATGTTTAGAACATGTCTTACTAATTTTATTTTTAAATTTCTAATGCTTTTTAATGCTAGAAAGCATGTTTTCCTCAGCAGGAAGTTCAATTTAAAAATGGTATTTGGAGGCACTCCATTTAAATTTCATAGGAATTTGTTAAACAGATACTGTGTTTCACCTTTGAGTTGTAAGGATTGTATTTGTTGAAGTGGTGGGCCTTTTGAAATATGCATAACTATATGTAAATACATATATACATATGTAAGTACAGATATAGTCCTAATAGGCCTGAGGTCATGACTTGTTATTAAAGGACAGATAAATAATTATAATAACATAAAACTTGCACTTTTTTTTAATTTTTTTTTTTTACCTGATTTATAGTTGGAGGCAATAACGTGAAAATATATTTTTTTATAAATTAGGTAAATTATTTTTTAGATAAAGCTATATTCAAAAGTGTGAGAGCTTTCTTTAGGCACAGACTGATTGTATCATTCAACAGTGAAAACCAGGGGGCAATCTTGTTCTGAATAATTGCTCTAGTTTGAAATCCAGTAGTAAAGTCTGGCATGAGGGAACATCTACTAGGGATTCGAGCATAACCTGGGGACTTGCCAGTAGGAGGTTGTGGAAGAAAAAGGAAGCTGAGCACTGCTGACAGTGTTAAATAGCAGGGAAGTGACAAAGGAGCTTCTAGAAGGCAATAAGTGAGTATTATTAGCAGCTTTAGAAGAATATTAGTGCCATTGTTTAATAAGCACTATGTAGTGTGATACATCAGATACTATTCTAAGAAGAAATAATGTGGTTTGGAACACGATCAGAGTAGGAAGAGCTGCAGTGCAGTTCACAAAACATGGGAAGACATGGCCTATGTAGTGTACAACTGAAACTGAGAGGAGATGAAGTGATTTTCTATAAATGTATTGGAGGTGAAAAATGTTTCTGTGAAAGGATGAGATTAAAACCATAAAAAATATTTACTGGTCATAAATAAATTTGAAAGGAGTACATTTGAAAGGAGGGCTGCAATATGATGTGAAGTGAGGTTTCTAAAACTATTTCTCATAAAAGAAAATATTGAGTGGTTTTAAGGTGAAGCTTGAAATAAGCCTATGAAAAGGGTTATATAAATATGTCCAAGAATTCCCAGCAAAAGAAGTCTGAATGTATTGATACCTCATACTCCAGTATATCTAAAGGGCATTGATAAGTCTTGGCAGCTTCTAATTTGCACTTTTGTTTGTGTTAATCTTAAAATTCAAAGCTTTCCTGGTCATTTGTTGAAGTCAGGGAGGTTTTCCCTATTCTTTCTCCTCTGCAGTTGCAGAATTCGGTTTTTTAATGACTAGAAATAAAACCTAAGGGGAAACAATAAAATAGCAAGTTGAAATGGAATTGCATTCTCCAAAGTGGTTCAATGGTGTATCCTACTTACATTTTTAAGTTTAAATTTCTCTTCATATTTAAGATCAGAAGGAATTGTAATCTTCTCAGTTCAAGTTAGTGTGGCTGGGTTTTTTGTTCTGTCCCATTTTAAATGGTGGTGGGTTTCTTTTGCTTCTCTTCACTCCCTCTCTTGGGGTGGAGGTAAAGTTCCATTTTCTAGGGTA
The DNA here is from genome assembly GCA_009867235.2 of Psittacus erithacus. Taxonomy (NCBI): domain Eukaryota; kingdom Metazoa; phylum Chordata; class Aves; order Psittaciformes; family Psittacidae; genus Psittacus; species Psittacus erithacus. Next base: position 9,516 of record WYDI02038788.1, on the reverse strand, counting down.
ATCTGGAAGTTGTATTTAAGGGCTTCCTTGCTTTCATTCTTATATAGGATTCGTATGATGCTACAGTCATCTTTGATGTCTTCTGTTCTCTTTCTGTGGCACATTATAGCTGTGGAATTTTGTTTCCTGCTGTGTGCAATGGGGATGGCATCCTAGTAAAGATTCACAGAAATCACTGAGAAACAGTTTTGGCGAAAATATCCTTCTTTTCCAGTGTTAGATTTGTTTCTCTGTATATGCAGATTTACAGATTGTTGAAGGAAGTATCTACAATATTAATTCTTCACTGGGAGAAAGGTAATTGGATACAGACACTACATACTTTAAATGTGCAAATATATGATTTTATAGAATCACAGAATGATATGAATCTATAGAATCATAGAATACTTACATAATCTTCATTTGGGTTATACAAACTAAAATGGCGATTGTGTGAGCCCAGCTTGGAAGGAAGAACTTTGATATGCAATAAATCTACCTTCAAGGATCAGCAACAATGACAGGTGAAAAACTGTAAAGCTTCAGAGAAGCTATGCACTTTCACAACATCTGTGTCTCTTCACATGTGTTCTCAGGATGTAATCATCCCAGTAGAAAAACAAGTAATAATTGTGCTTGTGGGGCCTTTATTTACACTTTGCATATGCAAATAGTAACAGCTGCTTGCACACTGTGTTATGTTTCTATAATTGTATAGTAAATATGTTTATAATTTTCAGTCTTATTCATGTATCAGAAGTTTCCTTGTCCCCAGAGAATTATTCCTGCTTAGTAGGCAGGTAGGAAATCATAAAGCTCTTGCTCAAGCGCATGCCTGGATTCTCAAAAGTGCTGGTAATAACAGCAGATTATTGTTATTTTCATGTTGTATTCACAATGTAGACTGTCTGGGTTCACCTCAGCCTGTGGTTTCTCAGGATTCTGTAATCCGGGAGGCAGCACTTCATTTGATTTCGGAATGTCTCCAAGAGGCTCTGATAGAATCACAAAGTGGTTTATGTTGGAAGGGACCTTAAAGCTCATCCAGTTCCAACCACCTGCCACAGACAGGCACGCTTCACCCTAGATCAGGTTGCTCCGAGCTCCGTCCAACCTGGCCTTGGACGTTGCCAGGGATGAGGCAGCCACAGATTCTCTGGGCAACTTGTGTCAGCACATCGCCACCCTCAGGTGAGTGTAGGATCATGTAAGAAGTAAGAAAGGCCTGGGTTAAAAGCTGTGCATCAGATCCTTGTGCTGTACCCAAGCTGGAAGATGTACTAGCTTTTGATGGAGTTGCATCATAAGTGGGCCATGGACCTAACATTTTAGTAGTATGCTCAGGCAAGATTCAAATGAGAGGTTAGTCTTAGAACTGGTAATCTTGTAATCAGGAAGGGGATGGGTAGGTTTGTAAAGGACCTGAATGTTGCCAGAATCTTCTAAGCAAACTCAAATATGTGGGTTACTTAAGCAAAAAAGGCAAGTTGTCAAGCTAAGTAGATGTAGTGGGAACGGAGGGCTGCAGTCTGAAAGGACAACAATCATTTTGGCTGGAATGCTTTTGGATTTTACCATCAATTTATTACTTTCATTTCTGACCTAAAATATGGTAAGCATTTATCTGTACCCCATTTATTGAGAAAAAAGAGTTACTGTAAGTTTGCAAAGGACATCAAGAGCAGTAAGTACTGAAGCGTGCAGATCAGGATGGGGCAGTACATGGCAGCATAGGGTGACGCTGCAGATATACACCAAGTGCAAGTTAGTGTTCAGAAAACAGCAGATAAATAAAGATTACAATCACACAGCAAATCAAATATATTGATTGCATTTCCCAATTTTATATGACTGGCATTTGTTATATAGAACTGGTCTGGAAATTTTTACAGGTAAAACAAGTTCTCAGTTTTAGTTTGAGCCCTCCTTGAATCCTCCTCAAAATTTCGAAGCAATCAAATAACATATTCTATCTTCAGTTTTTGTCTTCAAAGTATGACAGAATATTCAGAAATTTAAGAAAGTTTAGGCAGATATTTGTGTATTAACATAGTGATTGGTTGGCTCACTAAAATATCCAAGTTTGAATGTCAGATTATTTGAATTTTCCCGGGATATAAAAGTTTTGTAGTGATGGCAACAGCTCTATCTAATGTGTTTAAAACACAGCATGCATATGTGTATGCATAGCATTGCCAGAATTATATATGCAAATGCATATGTATGAGTATATTTCCATTTAGTTTTGCTGTGGTCTTAAACTACTAATGCTATGCAGCAAGCATTAGGATTTCTTACGCGCATGTATTTTGTAGCATCTACTATTAAAAGTGATTAGGTGCTACAGTAGTTGGGGAACTAAATTGTGATTTCAGTGATTAATTACTGGTGAATATTTTAGTCTGTGGGTTTTAAGTGAGAGTTTAAGTTTGTGTTGGGTTTAGAACATGAAGACATTAACTTCAGTCAGCTTCAACAAATTCACATCTGTTTTTGGTCTTTAGAGGCATTTTGGATGACGTGCAAAATGGTATCCATATAAAATAAGTGTTGATAAAAAAGGAGATAAAATTCTATTTAATGCATTAAATGAACAGATGGCCATTAAAAGAATAAGAGTTATTTTAATTAAAAATCTGTGTAAGAATTTAATCAGGTGCTCATAAGAATGCCAGGAATGCAAGATTTAAAGAAAGCTTTTCTTGCATTTTATAACTATTTTCAAAATTTTTGCATAGTTCCTTATTTTAAATTTGAACAAAACCCCAAATTTCCTGTTTTTTTCTAACCTGTAAATCCAAGTGAAATTCAGAATAAGTTCTCTGAAACATACTTTAGCTATTTATTTCAATTTTGAATTTTAAAACAATCCCATTTATGTTTAAACTTAATAGTTGTTAGTTTCAGGGGGTTGTTTTTTGGTGAAGAGTGGCTTTAAGAACTTTTTCCTTATAACAGTTTTAGACAAATAAGAGCTTGCTTAGGACCAACCCTCCCAGCCAAGGTCAGCATGCTGAGACAACTATTTTGGAATGGAGGCGTAACTAAAATTTGTGCTAGTGCAATTTAATATTTTCCCAATGTCTCTTTGCCTCACAGTCAATCAAATAAGCCACCAGTAAATATTGTGGGGGTGTATTTTTGTAGTGGTGGTAATATTCTTGATTCTTTACTGTTAGCCATTGTACTTTCTGTGTCCTAATCAATGTTAATCAGGATAACTTCTGAAAGTTAAAAATGTTAATTTAACTCTCTACATCTCCTATTTTGTTAATGTCTTCTGTAGTGTCATTTAGAAGAAAATGCTTCATCAAACAGTAGTGCTTCAATCATAAAAGGATGTAATAGCAGACGCATTAGAACTCACATGTTTCAAAGCCTCTTTCAATTGTTTGCATCTCATTTTCTAAATGGGACCAGTCATTATCTTTCTCATTTCAGACAAGCAAAGTGATTCCTTACTTTCATACAGAACCTTTTATTCCTTGAGAGTGCCTACAGGCTGTGTGTACAACATTTATTATTTTACCTTCAAGTATGCATTCATATCTAGGCTGGAAAAAAGTGGAATACTTAAAGACTCAAAATTTTCTGCTCTTTCTAGGTAATAGTGGTTCTTTAGATTGCTTCTGTAATGAGAAAGCTAATAGTTCAATCTGTCCCAAAAGCCACCCCAAAGTTATGCCAATACTGGAATCTGGAGGCTCAGCATCTCTTGGGTAATTTGATAGAAAAATATGATAGAAAATATCTCCAGATATGGGGAGAGAAATAAAATCTAATGAAAGTTCTTTAGAACTGTATATTCCAACAACTGATGGCAGATGTGCCAGGGAAATATGAGGTGTATTTCTGCAAGGGTCTGGATTGTGAAATGATGCTGGAGAGGGACTATTCATCAGGGACTGCAGCAATAGGAGGAGGAGTAATGGGTTCGAACTTAAACAGGGGAAATTCAGGTTAGATGTAAAGAAGAGGTTCTTTACTGTGAGGGTAGTGAGGCACTGGAGCAGGTTGCCCAAAGAAGTGGTAAATGCTCCATCCGTGACAGTGTTCAAGGCCAGGTTGGACAGACCCTTGAGCAACATGGTCTAGGGTAAGGTGTTTTGTGCCCATGGCAGAGGGGTTGAAACTAGATGATCTTAAGACCGTTTCCAAACCGATCTGTGATTCTATGAGTCGACGAGCTGATTAAAAGTCTAAGCAAGCAGGCTGTTGGTGAAGTTAACAGAGGATCAAGATCACTTTGTTATAACATTTTTCAGCCCAGTTCAAGCACCTAATAGCTTCATGAAATGAGCATTTAATGATTCCCTGATCTTAACCCCCTTGTTGAGAATTATATCATAGATAATGGTTATGTCATGGTTATGTCATAGACTGGTTTGGATTGACGCCTTCCACTGGACCAGGCTGCTCCAAGCACTGTCCAGCCTGGTCTTAAACACTGCCAGGAATGGGGCAGCCACAGCTTCCCTGGGTAGCCTGTGTGTTCTGTTGACATGCAGGGTATGCCACAAAATAGCTGTATAATATGCACAGTTTATTAAACAGGCACACTAAAGCCAATAAGCACAGTAAAGCAAGCAAGCACGCAAATGTGAGTCCAGTAAATATCTATCTCTATATATTGTAAATAAGTACAATCAAGCAGATCAGAGATGTGTGTATATAAGTAAAGTCCTGAAGAAATTTAGCAATGCATCAAATCATTGCTGCACAGAGAGAACAGAGATTAAGAAGAAATACCACTGAAGGTACTACTGAATCATCATCCAGGCCCACGCTTCAATCTGGGAAGGCTTATTGCCGCTGATGCCAGGAGTCTCAGGTAATTGGGGAAATTCCCATTCGGTGCATCCACCCGTAAGGTGAGGTTTCTCTCATGGCCATAAGAGAGTCCCGCTATTATACTCATATTAAAAAAACTGGCTTTATGTCAAGTCTCTAACTGTTTATTCATGGGACCATGCAGTTTCTCATGATCTCACTGTTGTCCACTCTGAGAGTGTTGGCCAGGAGCTGCAGCGTGGCCAAGTATGAAGGTCATGAAACAGCTGCTCACCTGTGTTTTCCTGTCTCTTTCTGACCACCAGTCACAATGAACATGAGCATATATACTCTACCAAATACACTGTGACAAAAAACATACTTTGTTGTGTCTTTCAGTCAAGAAAGGGAATCAACTCTTAGCTAGATTCCCATCCATTACACTGTGCCAAGGCCTCACCACCCTCACAGGAAAGAACTTCTGCCTAACGTCTCATCTCAATCTCCCTTCTGGCAGGTTAAAGCTATTCCCCCTTGTTCTGTTGCTAAGGCCCTTGTCTAAATCCCCTTTCCAAGTTTCTTGCAGCCCCTTTAGGCACTGGAAGCTACTCTAAGTCTCTTTAGAGCCTTCTCTTCCCCAGGCTGAAGAAACCCAGCTCTCTCAGCCTGTCTCCATAGGAGAGGTGTTTTCCTTATTTACAAATTTATAGGTTCAGTCTATACAATTCTTCCCTGGAAAATTATCTAAGTTTTTCTGTTTTGTAGGTTGAAATTACATCATTGGGAGTCTACATGTACTTTACTGAATCCTACCCTGATCTATCCTATTTTCTGTAATATCTGCCCCCCTCACAATCTTGAATCTTGAATCTGTGAGCTAGAAAAGTGTTATTATCAAATAATCACAAATGAAGAGCTAAGATACAGGCTAACTGCTAGATCCAAAAGGAAACTCATGACTCTTGGACTAAAAACCAAGTTGGGCATCTGAAAAGTAGAGTTTATTTAGATGTACTATCTGGAGAGCATCCATAGTTATGATGACAGGAAGTATGAGAGGGAAACTATAAAAATCATCCAGTATGAAAACAGTTCATATTTGGAATATTCCAAATTATTGGAAATAATTTGTTTGTTTTACTAACTAAAAAGAGCTCTTTGGTTTTTTTGGAAAGATGATAGGAAGAAAAGGCACCAACCCAAAACTCTTACATGCTAAGAGAAGGCAAAACTCCTCTTCTGGATACTTTAGTATGAAACAGGTGAATACAACTGTATTTGCTTTTTACCTTAATTCTGTAAATATTTCTTAGGTGAGAATTTGCTTACTATTTTGGGCCTCATAGTGGTACACTGAAGAAATTGCCTCACCTGCGCATTTCAGGTTTAGGCATGAAAGAAACCTGAATGGCCTCAGTTCTGACATAATAGAAACAATACGTACTATTTTTAGAAACAAAAGCAGTGGTTAAAAGTCCCATGCATTGGACACATAATAGGAATTTTGACCTTTTTTACTCTTTAACTTAGGTAACTATTTTGAGAAGAAATTGAGGTACAGGTATGCTAAATCCAACATAAAATCTTACCACTGTGCATCTTTTCTAGCCAATTGTCTTTCAGAAGTGACTTCAGTGCTTCAGTTTACCCATGAAGTGACAATAAGAATGTTTTTCTTATTTCAGTGGAAGTGCCGTGAGGTTTCATTAGGTTCACAAAATGTTTTGGGAAATCCTGGAATAAGCAATTAAGAAGATCAACCTGGTTCTGTAATGAATCTTCCTCTACAGCCTATGAACTGCAAGTGTATCTTCCAACAAGAAAGCAAGATTCTATTTCTGAGGTTCAGGCTTTGTTTTTAAATGCATTCATGTTCTGTGTATGCACAGAATTGTCTATGCCTTGTCATGCTTTTTGATTTCTAAACTTAGGCAGAATCTTTTTTTATACCCTTCAGATTTTCAGTAAATTATTTCCTTTTAACATGTACAAATACAGGGAAGTATGTAGGTTCATAGGATGAACTGATTTCTGGTTAAGGTTGAAAATCAAAAGAGCTACACATATGTTTTTAGGTCAGAACTTCTCCTGAAAGCTTATATATAAGTAAAGCTGTAATAAAAGTAAATAAAGACAAGATTTCACACTGAATAAAACCTATGATCAAGTAGTCATTTCTGATCATACCTATTCTAAAAAGTAGACCATAATGAAATGAAGTTTTTAGCTTCTCTCATTTCCTGGTTGGTGTATGCCTTGGGGCTTGAGAATTTCTGTCTCTCAAAAAATATTCTATTTCACATGTTCTCATTAAGCTTATTAAGTCTAATGCTTATCTGAATTCGACTAAGCTCCAGTTTTCTCTGCTATCTTAGCAGTTAGAATTATAAAGGTGGCTCATATTTTAAATTTAAAAACAAAAAGAAAGCGTCTCTATTTAATTGAATAGTTCCCTGATTGTGTTCTTATTTGGTAAGATAAATAAAAGTGTATCTATAATGCTGTTTTAGGAAACTCCAGGAAAGCTCTCCCAGCGAAGGATGCCTAGATGGCAGTCTCTCTCTTGCGCTGGCAGAATATCTGTGTAATTTCTGCAGATGGTTAGGTCATCTCCAAATTATGAGCAGGTGGCCAAGAACATCCCTTACTTGTATCTTCCATCCACATCCTTACCCATAGGCCCAGGGGCTCCATTTAAGCTCAGCCCTGAGTCTTCTATCTCTCTCTGCGCTCTACTGCAGGAGTTTCATGTGGGTTTTTTTGACCATTGGATGACTTGCAGGAGGCAGATTGCAGGTGAGAAATGGAGAAAGAGATAAGACTTGTTGGTGAGATTATCATTGATAATCCTTTCTAATTTAGTACAATGCAGATAGTTGTACTTTCTGTTCTTATTCAGTACTAATTCTCGGAGGATAGTTTGGTGGTTTTCAAGCACTAAATGCTGGAGTATTATGTCTCCTGAAGTTGGAAGCATTGGAAAGGAGGCAATAATGGTGTTCTTCAGACTGCACAATGTGTCAGTTCAGTATGTTTTGGGTTTTAAAATGTTTTTAGAGTGAGGAGTCCAATGATTCTTGTCCCTTCTTTTTCCTTTTCAAATAATTTGTCCTAAAATGTTTCTGAAGCTCCTCTGATAAAGCCAATACCTATGTGAGACAATCTTAAAATGCTCGGTGACATGATCAACAGAACATTTTGTTTGAAATTAAAGGTGAAGTAGTGCAGATTCTGATCTTCATTAGACAGCTATATATTTGAATAATGAAATCAAACCACACATCTGAAAGCAGATTGGATATGCAAATCAACATGGGTTATTCGTTTGTTCGTCTGGATGGTATCATGCCTGCTGTGTTTGAGAGAACAGGTACCGTTTGCTTTGATAGCATATTGCACAACATATTAGCTCAAATTGTTGACTGCGTGGTTCTAGGGCATAAAATTTCAAAGCTCAAGGGTGCCATTTTCTCACTTTATTACAGTTATGATTATTACATTTATTTTTAGCAGCTGGAATATTCCCTTAGGTGATATCATCAGAAGACAGATGAGAAAGTCAAGATTAGATCATGAGCTGCAAAATGATGCAGCACATTTTGGGACTTGCAGCTCTAGCTTTTGATCTACAGAGCCACTTGCCTTCATGGCTTATAGTCCATGATGCTGGATGTTGTAAATAATTCTTTTTTTTTTTGTTGTTCTCCTTTGCCAAATAAAGAAGATTACAGAATGCATTTATGTCTATTTTTCAGATATTAAAAAAACCCCAAACTACAAGAAATTCAGCCTCAGCCTTTCATTCTCTCTTACCTCCAAAATGAAACCTTTACAAGACTCAAGTGAAAAAACAGTAATGGATTTTCAGTTAGCACAAAAGGTATTTCAAATGAACACTAAAGCAAAAGTGCCCTTAATAAAATATTTTGATAACAATAAAAATTCTTTTAAAGTGAGACGCCAGGATGAAGGGCAGATCTAGACTAGGCTATTGAAATTTCTTGGGAACAGAAGAAAGTTTTGTGAAGTAGAATTTATTCATTGCTTAGCTGAAAATCATCCTGTGTATACAAACGCCTCTAAACACAGTCTCCACTCTAAAACAAGCATCCTTACTCTGGAAGTCCTTATCTCCAAAGGTAGATTAGATATTTTAACAGGATTTATATCCACCTGAAAGCCACACCAAAGGACAGCTAATTTTATCTATGGAGGAAAGAGTTGTGTTGTTTGAAGAGCACTAGCTAGAAGCACTTATTTCTTACTTTATTTTTGATCTCTGACTTTGTGTAATAATACTTTGGGGATCTGTGCAATAAAAGGAGACAGTTAGAATATTAATGCAATCTAGCATTTTAGAAAATTTGTAAATAAAACCAATATCAAAATGTATTAAGTGTTAGTGTCCTTAATGCAAAAACATTAATGCCCAAGGTAGATGTTTAGGCATCATTCAGGAAAGCAGGCATGCTATATTGTATGAAGCACTCGACATACATTGTGTACACAGAGTTACATTCAGCCATGTTGAGCCTCTAGATCAGCATCTGAGGCCACATCTGCAGGGAAGAAAAAAAAAAAAGTTTTTGTGGTTTTCCAGCTGTTTTGTGACTTGGTGCCCACCATAGCTCTATAACAAGCTGTTAAACTGAAGTCACCGCTTCTCTATATATCTGTATCTGTATAGATAGATAGATATAGATATAGATATAGATATAGATATAGATATAGATATAGATATAGATATAGATATAGATATAGATA
>WYDI02038786.1:0-15034 GCA_009867235.2 Psittacus erithacus | reverse complement strand
CACATGGGTCGTGTACATTCAACTTCATCTGGATCTATGGGTATATCCCTGGTATTCGGCTTGATGTGATAGATCATGTCTACAATGGCTGATTCCCTCAGAGACTGGATGCCTTTCTCTAGAGTAGTCCACTTGGCCGAACAACTCATAACATTGTCCTTGTATGGAAACCTTTCTTTCATAGCTGCCAAGAGCCGCCTCCAAAGGCAGAGAGACTTTTTTTCTCTTGCAATTGCTTTGTCAATTCCCCCTTCCCTAGCAAGTGATCCCAGTTGCTTGGCCTCTCTGCCTTCTGGTTCGTGACCATCAGCCCCATTGTCCCAGCATTGGAGCAACCAGGTGATGATGTGCTCCCCTGGTTGACGGGTAAAATCTTTTCACATACTCTGTAGCTCAGTTGAGGTCCGAGGTCGAGAAGTCACTTCTTCTTCGTCATGTGATGATGACTCCTGATTAGATACTGTCCCGGATAGTAAGTGCATTGGCATTTCTTCTTCATCTTGTTCCTTCATCTTTCTTGTCTTTTTTTTGCTTTTCCCCTTGCGTACACGGCCAACCGATATTGGTACAAATTGGTCTTCTGGTTTAACTGCAGTGATTATCACTGTGATTTGGGTAGCTGCTGTACTTGTCACTGGGGTTTGAGTAGCTACTGCGCTTGTCACTGGGGGTGGTGTAGCTGCTGTGCTTGGAGCTGAAGTAGCTGAGCTGTCTGTTGCAGTCAAAGTTTGAGTAGCTTCTGTATTTGTTGCTGGGGGTGGTGTAGCTGCTCAGAACCACGCAGTCTCTCTCTCACTGCCTCACCTTCCTCCCCCACCCCATTCCCGGAGGGATGGGGAGGAGAATCAAGAGAATTCAACTCCCATGGGTTGAGATAAGAGCAGTCAAGTAACTAATGCAGTAAAACAAGTATGATCAGCTGATAGCAATAAAGAATGGTGCAAGATAGTTCATTTCCTTAGCAAGAAAACAATCAATTTACCAAAAAAAAAATCAATGAAATATCAGCTATTCTTCAGTCACTGCTTGCTTTCTCCCATCTGAGCTCTGGAGCCTTTTTTTCTGTGAAGACATAAGTGATGACAGGAAGATTTTCTAAGGGGAAAGTTACACAAAACCCACCACTGCACCATTTCAAGGAAATTTACATTTGAACCTTTTTGATAAGAAGAAGAAATAGTGGATTTCTTCTGTAAACATCTTGGGGTTTGATACTGTATTTATCCACAGACAGTGAAAACCTATCACATGGTGTTCTATCAGGCAGCAATTTGACACCGTTAGTGGAACTCACAATACTTCATATTGCATATAAAAATAATAATTGACTGCTGAGTTTTGATAGCATTTTTAGCTTTGTGAGTAAAGACATTAAGCTCTAAGTTGTAAAACTGTGATTTCTTTTGTCTAGCAGAGAATAATTCCCTATCACAACCCATAACATTAAATCTATAATAAAGAGGCATGTGCAAGTATTCACATACACAATCCATGTGCATGAAAGAATCTACAGGTTTAGTACATCTCTAATATAATAAACATCTTGGTATAATTTGTTAGGTTGGCTCTTAAAATAGAGATATATCTATTGACAGTTACTACATACTTTTATCTGAGATGCCCCAGGATTTTTACATGCTGATATTAATCAGTTATTTTTCAATCTGCAGTGCTATAATATCATACCTATCAATCCTTATTTTTATTGTTAATGTTATTAATATTGCATTAATGTTACTTAATACAACATTAATTTATATAAATCTCAAATAAATGGAAATTAATAGAATTAAACTTATCTGAAATTTTTCTTCCTGATGGAAGTTACAATTGAGTTAATACAACTTTTTTAAAAAGGAAACCATTGCTATTACTACTCAAACTTTTTTGTTTTCATTTCTTTCACAATAATTTTCTTTTTGAATTCACATCTTTTACTAATCTTCACTGGCAACTAAATACATTTTAATAATGTCTTGTTTCTAAGTATTAGTACTGCATTTTTTTTTAATTGTCTTCTAATTCTGTAGCTTTTACGTGAAAAGTCTTTCAGATTAGCTGACAAAAGTAGCCACCTTTTACTAGATTAACCCATTCCTTTGGAACCTTACAAATTAGTGAAATATACTTCTTGAGAAATAAAATGCATTTACATGAATAAGACTTGCTGTGCAAACTGTTCACAGGGCTTAATCCTGCCTCCATTAAAACTGATGGAAGTTATTCATCAGCTTCAATGTCACTGTGACATTGGATCACTAACAGTAGCTTTGTAACGAAAAAAAAACAACTTAGAAATAGGTTTGAGTATAAAAACATTTTAAATCCAAGTCAAAGCCTTCTATGAAATCTCTGTGATGCTGTATATTGACAAAATCACACTCTGCATTGCTAAGAACAGCCTGATCGTGTGAGGCAGTGAATGTGATGCTTTTTAACAACACATTTGCAGTTATTACTATAAAATTGTAATTAGATAGTAAATTACAATGCTAATATTCACTTTGAACAAATAAGTGTTTGTAGTTGTAGAACTGGGCATTATTATGATAGCACAGGGACCTATTCACCAAGTAAGACGCAGACTTTTTTCATAAAAGTTATTCTATTCTGTAGTTTCTTCTTATGAACTTGCATGAAATGCTAGAGGTTTTTTATGCATTACTTGCTGAAGTCATCTTCACGAACATCAAAATCTATATTTCCTTTTGGGAAAGTGCCAGAATAAGCATTTTCCTCATCTAGTTCCACTATTCAAAGAAATGAAAAAATAATTTCTCTCTGTACAGAAAAAAAGGATTATGCAAATTAAATGACAAATTTAAACTCTGATCACTTGTACAAAAACTTGAACATTTCTTTCTCCAACAGAAAAAATAAAATTTAAGAATGTTTACACGATATTCTAAAATACACTAATAATGTGTACTATACATGAAATTACACACATTACATATATGTTATATATAATAACAATATAATACTATATTATACTCATATATAATAAAATGTATTACATCTTGAATACCAGTAATATTATAAAATAACAAATCCTTGCTTCATTTCAATTATTTTTATGGAGTTTTCCCCTTACCTTTTCCCATTCCTAAGAACAGTTCATTCTGCAATTGAGGAAATTATATTGGAATGCAGACAAAGTTTTTCCTTGTTTGAATACAAAGAAAGATTGAAGATACCTTTTAGTATGTCCAGTCATTTGGATAAAGCACTTTCCATATCTACTATTTATTAAAGTTGAAATTTGGTTTTAGAAAAGTGTCTCTGAAAACATGTGCTGTTCAATGATGAACTTTTGCAAATTATATTGTGGGCATGTAAGATAAAATTTTAACTATGATCCAGTGATTGCCAGAAGACAGGCTTCATTACACAGAGAGATAGCTAGGTCTGAAGTAGGCATGCACAAAGATGTCTCGTCATATGGATGCAATATCTTGTAGTAGATGTGCAAGAAAACAAATCTGTACCCCTTTGGAAAGTTAGGAATCAGCACTTTCCAGAACCAAAAATCTGTCAACCATACAATAACCATACTACACAGAAAATTGGCAGGACTAGAACTGAACAAAGCAATTCTCCATTTGGCAAAAAGGGAGTAAAACAGCTCTAGAAGTGTTTGATATTTTAAAATTTCAGTGATTGATTGACTGTGTTCATAGTTTTAGAGCATTAGAATAAGTCCCAGGAGAGATGGATGAGTGAGCAGAGAGGCGGTAAGGCTGCCAAAAGGTGCATGATAAGTACATTTATCACATGCTTGTATAATTTATCTTGTATGTCTCCAATTTTTCATATAGCCCCTATTTGTAATCACCATGTGAAAAATTAGGGAGGCATGTGATAAATTAAGTTGTGAATTGTGATTTCTAATAAGTTAATCATTTATCCATGCAATTTAAATTTAACTTCTAACCACATCTAGTCTTTCAGGATGCAAAAGACCAAAGAGGAAAGCACAAAGATGACCCAAATCAGAAAGTCTAAAGACAGAAAACATGTTTTGTCAATACACTTTCATAACTTAGTTTCTTAATCCGGTATTTTTTAAATAAATAATTTCAATTGTACAACTGAAAAAATTCCAGAACTGCAAACCACATGAGCAATTTTGTGAATAAAATGAAGTCTCTCTTAAACCTAACTGCCTTTAGGTAGTGCTATCCCATTACTGACCCACTAATCCATTTCCTTTGGATTTAGCATGTTCTAAAATGTCTTACCCATTTCTTCTTAATATTCCATTCAAAGAAAACTTTTTTCTTTTTTTTGAACCACAGCCATCCTGGAATCTTTAAAAACATAATTTTATCTGTGTATTTCGATTCATTTTGTTCTTAAAATGATAACACTGGTACTAATTGCACTTTAGAAACCCAGTATGTAACTACAACTACAGCATTATCAACTTAAAAAAATAATTATAAGCTAAGTATTTAAGTAGCTTGGATAAAATCCATTATTTTCATTAATAGGTCTCATTTTTACTTTATTAGGGTTTTTTTGCTATCAGATTAAAAGCCCTTTTTTTATTGTTTTTCTTAATGCAATTCTGTGTGATATGCTCTGAACGAACAGAATAGTTATTGTTTTAATTTTTTTTTTAATTTTGGTTGCTTTGTTTGGTTTTTTTAATCCTAATCCTATTCCACTATTTACTACTTTTAAGATTAGTGTCATGCCATTTAGTGTGCACACAAGTGCATATGTACCAAACATGCATATGTATATGCATAAAAACTTCTATATATATACAATCCATTTTAAATGTGTTCTTTCTTTTATTGGGCAGAAGTATAGTAAATCCAAATAATAAATAGTTACTAAGCTACTATATAAGATTTAGCAATATTTACAAATTTTAAACTGTACCACCCTAGAAACTTGATCCAATTTACCCAATGAAATTAAGCAAATTCACATTCCAAATTGCAATATGAAGCTGAACTCCATTTGATACTTAAAAGACTGTAAAATATTAAAAGCCCTTGTTTAAATATTTGGGTAGTGTAAATTCACAGAGACGTACGTGTAGAGTTTCCAACATAAATAGTCATGACCGTCATTCTTGTAGGTGAAAGTAACGTGGGATGACAGAGAGAAAAATCTTGACTCCAATGTCACTTCTATAGGAGTGTTGCCACTAAATTCTGTGGAAAGATGCAAGCATAAGATCTTAAAATATAAAGATGCAATGGATGGAGCTTAATTCTTTGCTTAGTCAGGTAGATGTTTATGTAATCAGAAAGTATCATATAATCCTTCTCTGCTGTATCTCCAGAAAGACTAGCTCTTGGACTGGCTATTGCAAACATAAAAGGATGTCCCTGAGCCTGACAGTTGTACAGTTGTAAGTCTTGCAGACAGTCATCTAGTATGTAGAGAAAAAACATCTGTAGGGAAAAAATCTCAAATTACTGTCTGCAAGAGCAAAATCCAGTTGTCAGGAAGGTAGTTATAATTGCACACAAAACATGGAGCAAGGCCAATCTATGCCAATTAAACGTTTGATCTGGATTGCTTATAGTAACTTTCCCATGGCTACAGTTTATCTCTGTATCTCTTTCCTCTCTGCAACTAATTGAGTATAATACTGCACATTCCAAAAAGGTTAAAAAAACCCTGTAGTGAAAGTAAAAGTTATTATTCACAGCTAATAGAATACTCAGTATCACTAAAGATTAATTACTGCTATTTTGAGTGTGTCTGACATACCAATAAAATGGTGTGCACTGAGCACATACAAAGAAAACAAAGAATTAAAGATAGTAGAATCAACATTACTGGTATTGTGACTCGTCCCATTAAATGGACAAATAATCTCAATTATACCATTGTTTTCTATACAACAGACTCATAACAATACTTTTCTGGGTTTAACTCTCATGAATTGCTGATATCTTTACTTACAGTATACAAGGAATAAACAAGCAGGAAAATCCAAACTGCTAAGTGTGCTCACAGAACTGACCACTTTGAAAAGCACGATGAATGCACCAGTACTTAAGCAAACAGAAGGTTTCGCTTTTCCAAATGATTTCATCCTGTGTCATAGTGTACACAATTGTAACATTACAATATACCATGGTTAGATTTCCGATATGTGAAATCCCAAAAGATCCAAGCTGTGGAACTGTTTAAACTGCTGCTTAAACAGTTCCACAGCTAGATTTGTCACCAAAAGGCACCATTTCTTTTAGACCGTAGCTGTTTTCCTTACAGAGAAGCCAGGCTAGAAACTGAGTCTACCATTTGCTTTCCACAAGATATTATCTGCAGTTCCTTTCTGAACTTGATAGTAGGCAACTCAACCTTCAAAGCTGAATATTTTCACTTACGAACTCAGTTTACTGCTCATTCTCATGAATCTTGATTTATTTTTACCACATCTCAACCTACCAAAACATGTATTGTTTATTTGACAAAAAGAATAAGGCAGTTGCTGCCTGTTCCTGTGCTTCTTAGAAGTTGTAAGCAATGCCATCTGGAGCAGACTATTAGTTGGAAGGTTGCCAAAAGGTACTCCACTAGTTTACTAGGGAAAGACATATTGAGTTATGCGCAAAATGGTGGTTTCTTGAGACTGTAGGGCAACCAATGAAATAAGACCTTATGAAGCCACAAAATATTACAGTAAGTGACAGTAGGATTTTAAAAAATATGCATTTTTTATCTTCTGTCCACTGAAGATAAAGGGACTTTTACAACTGATGCTATTTTGGCTAATACTGTAGGTATCTTGAAAATCTCAATCAAAAGACTTTATTGTAAACTGCTGACAAAAATTAGAATAGAAACAGTATTTTGAAGCTCAAGCACATTTTTCCTGCTACAAATTGGCAGTGGAAACAAGTTTCTTAATATACTTTGGCAGCAGGGAATCATGACAAGATTTCAAGTCATAAAAGTGGTTTAAGGAAAAAGGTTGTGGAAAAGGAAAAATCATACATTAGCATCATGCTAATATGTTGATAGATGCTATAGAAAATAGATTGGTTAACATGTAGGTGATTCAAGTTGCTCTTGCTAAATGAAAAGGGTAATAAACCTTTTCCTGTAATAATAGAGATACAATGCAAAACTCATGTTGACTGCACTTACCTAAAATCCCAGGTTGTCTTTAGGTGCTATTTATACCCCATGGGAGGAGCAAACTTTACCTTAGCTATTGGCATGTAATTCAGTGCAAAACCCTACATATGAATTATGGCACTATTATCATTAAAAGCAAAAACCATCATCTACAAAAGAAAACCCAATTTCATAAGCTAATACTAAGGTGGAAAATCCAAACCTTCAGAGATCAGGCGATATCAGGATTTAACCTGCACATGTCATCTTACCTCAGTTTGATACGTTTATATAAGGTCTTCCGTTATGTGACCTCATGTTATTTTTCCACACTGCAGTGTGTCCTGGGGAGCTGGTTTTATACCAAGTTTGTAATGTACAATGCACATATATTGCATCTTCATGTTCTACATATTTAATAGCAATTCTTATCCTGTAAGACATACTCATGGCTGAGTTATTCATTAAGCAATTTTTAAAGAGTTTTATGGACCCATGAACAATTTTTTTTTTTTTTTTTTTCCTCCAAAGCAGACTAAATTGTATGCTGTGATAATTACACCAAACTAATCTTAGGTAAAATTAGTGAGAGGTCAGACCGATTCTGTTTCACAAGAAAATATATGCTTTGCTTACATCTTAAATGATCTTCAGAAAATTATCAAGTAAAACTGGATCTCTTTAAATCAACATATATTATTTTTCTGCATGTTTGCTATGAAACAGGAAGTTTTAACATTGCTTTGAAAAATTAAACTTACCAAATGGTTTTTGATTATCATTTTCCTTCAAATTACCAATATACTTTACCGTAGAGAATCAAACAACATGAGTCTTTTCCACTTTACTGGTACATTGAAATGGTTCTCAACACAGCAAGTAAGAGAGAAACACTGATAATACAAGTATGTTTTTTTAAAGCTCTTTGACTACCAGCTATAACATCACCCCAATAAAGGTCTCTAATATTATGATACATAAAATTTCTTTAGATTTCCTGTTTCTATAGTGATACAAGTTCTTCAGACAATGGAAAGTCCATTGTGGAGCTCTTATACAGAGGTCTGATATTTCAAGTATGTCATTCAAGTGGTGTGAAAGAGTTGTAGCTGACATTTCAGTCACTAGCAGTACAGCTCTGTTCCCAAGCTCTGCTCCAGAGGTTTAGTTCACGTTTAAAAGAGTATATGAGGCTGACCTAAAATCCAAGCAGCTGGACTGTATCTTAGTCAGGATAATTTCACACATAATGGGCAATATGCTCATTTTATTTGTTTGAGATAATTTCTTGCATTTTCCCTTACTGATAAGAATTTGTACTAATTTGAAAGTTTTGTCATGTATAAATGATATTTTATGACTTTACAGAATAACACTTTGGACACTAGGTGACGTATAATACATGACACCAGTTGCTAAAGGGCTAGAAAACTGTTCAATAACTATACTTTCAAGTATTTCAATTTAAAAAATGAATTGAAATTGCTGCAAAATAGCAATTGTTTTATTTACTAGTAAAATATTATCCCCCCAAAAAAATCATATGAAGATAATATTTCTTCAGCAATCTTACTCTGATTCAAATAACTTCAGGTTTTGTAGCATGCAAAATATTGAGTACATAATAAATATCGAATATAGCATAACACATATAATACCAACTGTAATATTTAGTATGCTTTGGAATGACTTGAAACAACTTTGTCAAAACAAAATGGTTAAAGCCAAATGTTTTGATGCAGTGTTCCACCAACATGTTAACTGATTTTTTTTTTCCCACTACAGGAAAAGGCTTTAGAGTTTCTCAGTACAAAAATTATCCTATGAGGTGCTTTTGATCAGCTACAGCAAACATCAGACTTTTCCTAAATTAGGCGAAAAATACTTCTTTTTTCTCTTCAAGGACTTTGGGATTAATACAGTAGAATTTGTAATTTTTGCTCGCATAAAGTATTTCTTGCATTTACAGACTGTCTTAACACGACTGTCTGCATTCTCTTTAGTGGTAAAAGTACCAAAAATGTCATATTTTCAATGGCCATCTTGCTGAGGATGAAATGGTTCTTGTCTGCTTCATTACATTTCAGTGAATTTGGATCTAGAGCTTTTTTGAAGGTCATAAAGGACTTGATTCTTTCCCACAAAAGACACTGAAGCCAATCCAACCAGCACTGGGTTTTTTTTGCTATTTTTATGGGTAATGTGTGCCAACTAATAAAGTTTTCTTAGAATGATAACAAAAGCTGGCTTGTGCGATACTGGACTGGGAGCCAGGAAACTATATGACTTTCAGTCAGTTGCCTGCTAAGTGTTTTTGTGTTCCCTTATCCCATGAACTCATTGAAGCAGAGAGTTTTTAAGGAATAATTCTGGGAGGTGCTGTTTAAAACATTTGGCTGTCGATGAAGTGCACCAGAGACTCAGGCTCACAGCAGACTTGTTAAGGTGAATGTCTTCCGATGAAGTCACATAGGTGGAAGACAGCATGCCTCAGAATGGCCACTCTTACCTCTGCTGTGACGGAGGAGAAATGGATGATATTATTTTGCATTCTGGCAAAAAGCAGATACCTCCTCATGGCTACAAGTGGAAAGGTTTGAAGATATGGATGTTAACTATTTCACTCTCCTGCTTATTAAGGTCTATTATACGCTCATAGTATGGATAAAACATGTCATCTTGGAAGAAATATGTGTCATGAAAAAGGAATACATGAACACACATCCTGCACCTCTAACCAGCCACTTAAAGTTTAAGGAGCAAAGATGATGCCACAAAGACACACAGCATTTATAAAATCTTTAAGCATTAGCTTCAGCAAAGTAGCTACAAGAAATGCCCTCAGAGATAGAAAATCTAAGAAAAATAGTACTGGCATCTAATTACAGCAGTAGAGTTTGCTGCTTTTATCTGTAATTGGACTGTATAGTCTTTCATTCTAATTTACTTTACATCTAAACTGTGATAATCAAGACAAGCAGAACAGAGTGGCTTGTAACTGGCTATACCACCGACACCAGTTAATGCCTAATTATAACAACTAAATTAAAGATGGAACTGTAAGGAGGCTGAGTATCAGTTTGAAGCATTTAATTCTGTGGAAAGAAATAGAGATTTTAAATCCTAAGTAAAAAAATCAATATTATGGCTCATTATATTGGTATTGCTAAATAGATTAATGAAATTAAGTATTTTGTTTTTTAAATAAAAGTTTTATCATGGATGTAAAAATAGCTTTTAACAAAAGACTGCAACAGAGAAGGAAATTCACATTTCAGACCAATTTACAAACCAATCTAATCTGGATAAAAAAGTCGGTGGAATTGACTTTCCCAGGGTATCTCTGAGAGTTGCAGAACATGTTACATGACTGTGGATTTACTGCTGCATTCTGAAAAAGTGTACACACCGTATAAAATAGAAAGAATACCCAGGATCCCAGGAAAGATTTTGGCATAAATCTAACTTTTAATTAAAATCTGTTTGAAAGCTCCAAATACAAATTAATTATCTTAGAAAAACAGGTTAAACAAAAAGAATAATGTTTCCTGCCAGAATGCATACAAGTAAAAAAACCAAAGGAATTACAGAATGCCCAGCGCTGTTGAGCTGTAGCTAGCATAAATTCTAAGCACACTGTTTTAGGAATTACAACATAAATTGGTCATCTACATGTTGAACTGACTACATGAGAATTCATCTTTTGGGATTTTAAAAAGGAGCAAGGGGAATAAAAATGGTTGCTGTTAACATTCTTGCTAAATTGAACTGTAATATTCCAGTGGTAGGTTGATACAGAACTAGTTGGCTTCATGGTGCATGCAGCATTCAATATCTTTGATAGAAAGCAGTCAAAAAATAATGAGAAAAATTAAAATATTCACATTATTAAACTTATAAAATTAATGAAAGCAGAATCTACTTTCACATGACAGTCATAATTATTCTGGGTCCTTATCATCGGTAGACGAAGCCAAAATTGATGACTCTGAAGTTCTAAAACACTTGAACACTTAACATGCTCACCAGATAGTTCATTTGTCCATGCTATAACAGATTCAGGGCAGAAAGGTGGGTGTACAGATCACTTTTTCATCAGATGCAGAATAAGGATAATTTTCTTTTAGGAATATTTCACTAGTTCCCAAGCTCACTAAGGCAGAAACCTTGCTCCTTAAGAAAGCAAGTCCTCTGCAACCATTGTTGCCTACCTTTGATGTGGCCAACCTTTAGCCAATTTCAACCGAATTTGAAAAAGTGTTAGAGTCCTCATTTTAATTCTTACTTTTTTTTTATGAAATTCAGCATGTTGAAAGAGGAGAATGACTTTGCCTGGTGTCCTCACCATGCATAAACTGAAGGAAATTCTAGCTGGCAAATCAATGCATAAAGTCAGACAACTAACTTTTGAGTCACTCCAGATTACTCATGGCACTGTCTCCCTAGGAGGGTTCCCACAGGGCTTATTGCCAAGACAGACACAACGCACAGTATTCTACATACAGAGAGCAATACAACACACAGTGTAAGGGGGTTCCAATAGCTACGCTTTGGCACTGAGGTGCTACCTGACTGGAGAAGGATACGTATTCCTGAAATTAAAGGTTTTTTAACCACAAGTTAAGCAATTTCGTAGACCAGAAAACGAAAAGTCTTAACACTGATGCTTCTGCTAAGTAGGGGTCTGAACAAAAGAAAGGTATCTGATCTTCAGTATTGTTCCACATTACTAAATCTTGCTTTAAACAGATGAGCAATGCATGAGGCTTCTTAGATTTCTAGTATTATAATTATGAACAGGCAGATGATGCCTTTCTATCTTTTTTCATTTGTACACAGATTACAGAAGTACTGAGATAGAATTCCCAGGATTTCACCAATGTGTGAAATACAAATGAAAAGAAAGATGCATACTCTAAAACTATACATCCCAGTTCTGAACCATGGCCTGCATTTTCAAGTTCAAGCTGATCTCTATTGCATTTAATTACTATCAACAGAGGAAAAACAATATTCATACTTGATATTAACAGAGCTTATTGGAAAACTAGTTTTGGTGCTGCAGTAGTAAGAATGAACAATCATACAAAGTGATATATCACAAAATGATAAAAACTAAATGGAAAAAAATTCTACTATGAAGTTATATGCTCTTTTTTCCTCCTCTTCCCCCCAGTTTCAACTTTTACTGCACCTGAAGAATTCCACATCAAGCACAGATGAAAAGAGTGAATGGAATCTCATCTGAATTTATTAATGAAGATAGTTCCCAGGTGAATGCTAGTATTATCCATCTTTTACATGCAGGAAAATGCAACAGTTTAAATTACTCAGAAAGAGTGGATTAAAAACTATTCTGGAATAAAGGTTTATTAGATTATGATATAGACCTGGAAGTAAGTACCAGCCAGTTCACACACCTGAAAAAGCAAATGTGAAAGCACTTCCACAAATTTGGTAAGCAACTTCCTTTCTTTTGTGTCCAAACAAAATAAAAAAGATTCACCACTCAGCTCTGAAGACCTGATACATTTGCACCAACACCTTTGCATTTTAAACAGCTCCTAAACACACATCCCATTACACCCTGAATTTGAAGATAAACTTTTCCTTGAGAGGAACAGACTGAAATAGGATTCCTTCCAAATGCCCAGACCTTTATATGACACTTAATCAACCCAAAGACCTACTTTCACCTACTACTGTTCCTAGTAGTAGGTGAAACATGAATGATGGATTCCCTGAATTATCACACCCGTTCTCCTTCAGCAAGTTTCAAACTCCAAGTATCTGAACCCCACAAATCCCGTGCTCATTTAGACCCAGAGCACTACAGCAATTGCACATATCCAGGACTGGAATATAAATGCAAGGAAATAGGGTTTTTGTTGTTTTAAAACAAAGCCAAATATTGCTACATACTTCCCAACAGCACAGCAGTGTAAAGAGCTTCAAGCGTCTGTGCCGTCATTACAAAAAGGTCTACCCCAGTGAGGATATACAATTAGATCCTTCTGCTATAACTGCCTCAATTCTTAATCTTGGCAAAACACACAACAAAAGTTATTTGACACTCGCCACTGCTGCACATTACAAGACTTGTGCTAGCACAATGTCATCTCTGCATAGCTTCAAAACAAGAAGCAGCAGTGGGTCTCCTGTGAGCCCAGGACAACAGAGAAAGTATACAGAGTGGGAGACATATGCTTTGACTGGATGCTATCTTTCATGTATGGCAGACAGCCAAATCTAGCATATCTTTATGGCATCTCTACTGACGGGATATTGTTGCGCTTCTACTGCTGGCTGCTACGAGCTGCAAGGGCAAGACAGCAACAGCAGCACACCATACCACCCTGGCTGCGCAGCAGCACTCTACAGGATAAACTGTGATGGCTAGTGGCTATTACTTCAAAGGATGTAAAAAGGGCTTAAGTCCTGCAAAGGCAGACAGTGAGTTATGAACAAGCTGGCTCTTCAGTACTGGAGATAATGAAACATCTAAGGAATTTAAATAAGAATTATTACAAATCCCAATCCTACTTTTGTTTCTCATTGCTTTTTCAGTAGAAATCAGAAAAGTATGGAAGGGAAAGAACAAGTCATATCATCTTCCCACACACACATACATATTGCAAATAAATCTATGTTGCTTGACCCAAATGTTAATACTACCCAAATACCAGCCAAATGTTAACTACTAATTTAATAGCACAAGTAAAAGAAATACAAAACAGAACCACTAAAAACCTCATCATTTGTTTTCAGCTGAACTTTTGCCAAACAAGCTAATAGTTGCCACTTTAAACTTTTTTGCAAGTAACACCAGGTACTTTATGGATGAATTCAGATACATTTGTTGTCCTCTCAACAGGCTAGTTGGGGGAACGGTTTGCGACTCACCTGCCTTATGACAGAAAAATGATGGAAACGGGCTTTGTAAGTCTTATAATGGCTGTCTTCCATCACTTAGCAGTGCATGGACCTTAACAGCATTCAGCAGTTGTGTGACTGCAATTAGATGTGTGCAAGCAGTACAAACTATATAGAAGAATGCAAATTAAATGCCTCACTTATCATATAAATAAAAACTTCCCATTTTCTCACAGCATTTTACCACAACTTCTGTTACCAATATCTTACTCTTAAAATAATATCTCATCAGGTAGACTTTCGCATTAACAGAGGTTGACAAATAAGCTCTTTTCAGACCATCATACATTTCAGTTACTTGCTGTGGGTAAGCAGGCCACAGCTAAACAGAAATGAGTTGCTGACAGCAGTAAAACACAAGGACTAACACAGAAAGAAAGGATTTACTTTGTTATTTTGCAAAGGATACACCTGGCAAGCTCAAATTTTAGGAAAAACACACACACAGTACTACAAGTACTTCAGCTTTTGATGCCTTGCAGATGTATTGGTCTTCCTGGACTCCTGTTCAGCCCTAGAACTGTGCTGTTCAACAATGCATCACTCAAAGCCATGTAGCAGAGGTCTCCTTCCTCAATGGCAAGCTCTATCTAACTAGGACTGTGGAACAAAAGCAGCTTCAACAGCATTGCACTGGTGGATCTTAAAAGAATAGCTTCCACACAGAGTATCACCTGCTACAGCAACATTTAAGGACCAAGCTCTCTGCAAGACTCACAGCTTGAATTTCTGCCTGATTCTGCACATACAGCTTTGCAGATGGCACTGCTAGAGTCATCTCTGCTCAAGTTCACCCAGGTTTTCAAAAAGCTCTTCAGATAATGTGGGCAACAGAAGCCGGAGCACTCTGAACCATCCTAGCTTCTGATAGCATCCAAGGCACAAGTTATTGTGACCCTAACTTAGCTGAAATTGACAGACACAATTTAGGATTTAGGCACAGCTACAGGTTGGGCAGAGAAGAGATTCAGAGCAGCCCTGTGGAGAAGGACTTGGGGATGTTGGTCGATGA
>WYDI02038778.1:45000-50861 GCA_009867235.2 Psittacus erithacus | reverse complement strand
TTGTTCTTTGACCTTCAGCAACCCCACAACAGAAGGATCCTCTGAGAGCCCAGGCAAGGTGGACAGCTGCTCAATTTTCTCTGTCTCCAAAGCAGCAACACCAAAAGCCCATCGGTACCTTTTTGGGTCTTTGAAGCACCCTCTTCTGAGGTAGTCCATGTCAAGGATGCATGGAGCCTCTGGACCAGTCACAATGGGGTGCTTTTGCCATTTCTTCCCAATCAGGCTGATTTCAGTCTCCAGTACGGTCAACTCTTGGGATCCTCCTGTCACTCCAGAAATAGAAATGGGTTCCACCTCTTGACAGCTTGATGGCATACAGGGTACTGTATCACAGTAGATACACTGTGTACCTTTATCTAATAGATAACTAAAAGCACAGCACTGCACCAGCTCCTAAGACTGAGAAAAATGTCTGCTACTGCTGAACCCAGGACAGAAGTTTACCTCACAGTCACCCAAGATCCCTTTTAAGAGAAACCCTAATGTTACATCTCTTTTCAGGGAAGGTAGAATATTCTGGACTCAAGTGCCTGCAGACAGCTAAATTCAGTGTTATAGAAGAAAAAAAAAGGAATAGCTTTGACCCCTTCAAAATACTTTCTGCTCTTCTCATATAACAATTGGCATCAAACACAAAATTACTGAGGCTTTTCATCACTTTCTCCTATTCATTAAAACTGTCCTTTGTTGCACCGAGTTTAAAATATCACAATGCTGAAACAAACCAAAAATTTCTTAGTAATAGCAGCCTGAATGACAGAGTATTAACACTTTTATCAAATGGGAAATGAACACAACACTGACTTTCATATAGTTTTTACCGCAGATTTGACTAAAGAATCATCGTTCATTAAGCTGGTTTTACAGGAGAAATGTCTCTACAATTTGAAATGTAATTAAAAAATTGACAGGACATACATTTGTGGTACCCATCACTGCAACTCACTTTGACTTCTGATTTATTTTTTTTTATTTTTTTTTTTTTTGTTGTTGATGTTTGTGTTTTATACGCTCCAGCTAAAAACTATAATGTCATTAGCTGCTGGATGTTTTTGTATCACGTCCACTAAGTTCACAATCTCCTTTTATCTTTGCACATCATCACAGGCATTTTACAATAGTAGGATAACAGAACATGGGTCCAGACAATGCTCTTAAATAGCACACTTTCCAAAACAGTATGTATAATATGCAGCTATACAACAAAAGATACTGTACAGCTTACAGGTATTTCTTGTCATTGAAACAGTCCCCTTTGAAATACTTTAAGAGGGCTTTAAAATAACCTTCTACATTTCATTTTGAAAAGGGGAAGGGAAGAGAAAATTTCCACATTGTGGATTCAGTCAGGCGGAGGACATGACTTGTGCAATCCTAATAAATCAGAGCATTCCCGTGTGGCAGAAGCAACAGGGGAATAGTGTAAGAGCAATGCTGCATGTTGACCTAAGCAAGAGCTTATCGAGAAATGATGTCCTCTTAAACAGACTCCTGTATAGATGTTCTGCATTTCCTCTGACAAATTGTAAGTGCCCTGACTGTAACATTCCTAATAAAATAGGGCTGATTTAGCAATGCACAAACTGCCCATTATCCTACTGCATAAAAAGGCCATTTAAAGCAAAGCCTTAGGACACTGGCCCATTGGAAACAGTACACCTGAAAAATTACCCCCATCTTGTGCCACCAAAGCTGTTAACTACCCTAGGGAATATACCTCATTTACAACACAGACAAATGTTAACTTTAATGAGTTTAAAAACTGCCATTTTTCTTGCATGACTTTGATAACACTTGAAATCTTAAGAAAATACTTGGCTATTTTTTCACCTGGAACACCATCTAACCGATATTACCACCACATTTGTTTTCAGCTGCCCTTGTCTTTCCCTCATTCAAGTCATAATGCTGTGTGAGAGTGCAATTAAAAAGTACATTTGTTTCAAAACAATGCTGGAAAGATTAAACAATCTATTTTAACAAAGTGTTCCTGCCTGAAAAGTTTGCATGCCAAGATTACTACTTGTCATTATCTTCCCAAGAGATGGAGCACCTTTTTAAAAAGTATCTCTAATGAGATCTACAAATCTATGTGCAAGACAGCTTACTTTATGTGTTTATAAAGATAAAAAATATTTTAAACAGGTTGTGGCTCTTGGGACTGATAAAAACACAATGGGGTAAGGTCATTCAGAAATGTTAATAAAAGTTTTCATAAAATATGATGATTGTCAAGGACTAATGTTTGTGCATGAAAAATAACTATGAAAGTATATTTCCTGCAATGGTAAAACACTGTTTTTATATACCTCCTTGACTCTCCAAATCCTTCATTTGTTCTGTTGGTGGACAATGTTTCTAGCTATTTGATTACCCATCTGGGATGGTATTACTATAAGCAGATACAGCACCTTTGCCCAAAATTCAGCCATTCTTTTACAAGTTTTATCAAAGGAGAACATTCACCTGCTTTGGCCATTAAACCCTTGTTTTAAGCACTTAATCTAACTGCCAGTGAACAACATCAAAAAAAAAGCCTTATCCTAACCATATAAAAAGAAAACCTGTTCAAACCCTGCAAGAGTGATGGCTTTCTTTTCTCGCAGCATAGTTTTCAAGGCAAGAAATTCTGGGAAATATAGTAAAACCAGGGACATTGTTGAAGGTAATTCTGTGCCGGTAAAATGTCACATTATGCTTATACACCCTATCACCTTCCCTTCCTTTAGCCTGGTGTTCTGTTGCTCCATATAATTAGCCACAAGTTGAGAGAAAATGCTTTTTTTTTTCCAAGTAGAATTTCTTACACAAGTCAGATTACCTTAATGAAATCAACATCAAATATTGGATTTTCATGTTCAGACACAGTACTGGGGAGAAAGCCAATGCCATCCCTATCTTTTATTTTTCCCACCTGTGACCAGCTTTTAAAACCAATAATTTGCAAATAATTTCTATTTACACAGAAAATAGGCCTTCAAGCATGTAACTATCAATTGCAGGCTATCAACACCTATGTGTCTATTCAATAAAGATGCATGTATTTCAGAATGTAGACACAATTTTGCCTCAAAAATCATTTGTTTGTATTTATGTTTTATGTATTTATGTATTTAATGTTCAAGATTGATAGGTCAGGTAACATTTAATTACATTAAAAACAATAAAATAAACACACAAATTTAAGAAAAATTTAGAGCACTAGCAGCCAATTATCTTGTCAACCTTGTACGCAAAAGATAAGATTCTCAAAGTTGATTCTGAATGTACTCTGCGCACAAACATATCAGTTTAAAATAAAATGGTGAACGCTGCATTAGTTTGCGACTCACAAAATTGATATTTCAAAACAAACTAAAGTCATGCACAGTAATTAGAATATTTTGGTTATGCAATTTATATAATTTCCAGGGGGGAAGAAAAATTTAAAACCCATGTATTGGTCAAAAACACAAGAGGTTTGAGTTTCCAAAACTGCAGTTCCTAATCTGGCTAATAATAAGGTACATTTTTTAATTTATCAATATTTCTACAGTTTAAGCACCTTTCTTTTGGCAAGATCACATAATCTTTATTCCATGAAAAATAACACATCACTAATCTGAAGTGAGCAGATCTAAGATTAGCTAGGCAAAAAACATTTGCTAATTTCCTTCTAAAGAATCACTAAAATTTATCCAGAAAAAATAATACAGACACATAATAAGCTTCATCAACCACAGACTCAAAAGCCAAGAAATGCAGTTTATGTTGTATATGCTGCTTTCATTCTTTCACACATCTTTTCAGAAAAAAAAAAAAAAAAAAGACAAGTAAGCAAAATAAAATAGT
Organism: Psittacus erithacus; assembly: GCA_009867235.2. Classification (NCBI taxonomy): domain Eukaryota; kingdom Metazoa; phylum Chordata; class Aves; order Psittaciformes; family Psittacidae; genus Psittacus; species Psittacus erithacus. The sequence continues at coordinate 47,027 of WYDI02038778.1, read as the reverse complement.
AACACTTTGCATTAATCTCAAATATATTATTAGTCAGCAGATAGCAATTGCATGTCATATTCCAGTCACAGAGCCATTTAGTTGGTCTGCACATTTCTCTATAAATCCAGGCTTGATTCCCAAGCTGAGATGTTCTGTCTCCCTCTCTACACAGAAACCAGGTAGCTACTGAAGGATACATTTTACAGGAAAAGTCTGCAGGAATTACACTGATGGGAAGGATTGGTTTTCCTGGTTTATATTCTGTGTTTATTCAGAAAGCAGAAAGGGCAAGGTGAGTATCCTTAGTTACTGTCTATCTGCTTTGCACCAAGCTGCTTTGGTTTTCACCAGAGAAAATTGTGATGGTGAAGGACACCAAAAGAAATGGGGAAGAACAGTAGCAGCCACGGATTAGGAAAGCAAAAGCAGAGCAAACTACAGACTCCTATTATAGGTAAGGCTTCATTAACATAGGGATCTCAGCAAGTCTAGATGCAAGATTTAGCAGACAAAAATAGGCACAAGCAGTACAAAGGTATTGTAGAGCTAAGTCAAACGCATTCCGGGTTCCTCCTCTTTTCCCACAGAGAAGATAATCCCCAACTACAAGGTTTTGTTGCCATCACACTATGTACTGTCTCTGACACCCCAATTGTTTTAAAAAAAAGGCTAGAGCACTGTACTGGCAAAAGTCTGTGCCACCAAACTGTTTTCAAGCTCTAATACAAAACCAGCATCTGTATTTTACACTGTGATCTATATGTAGGGCCACATTCTGACAGTCACGGCACAGACCTGAAATGCATGAGCTATGCAAGACCATGTCCTCCTGTGCTATCACTTTATCCACAGACGGAGAGAAGGAGCCCTGAACAGCCCTTGCACACAGTCCTTTAAAAGGACATGGTGGACAATACCACTTTTGCTGGCCTGGTTCAGTCAGCTTACATGGAGTAGAGAAAGATGTTGTGAACCTTATTCCTGCATCCCCCACCTCTTGGGAGACCATCCATACTAACACTAGCACTGGTTTCAAATAACCTTTGCCCTCAGGAATTGTAAAAACAGATGAAAAACAATGCTATTCAGAGCAAACATTGGGAAGGTTACTCACAGTTGTTACTTACAGGTGTTGCAGTAGTTGTCTGAACCTTTTTCTTTCACTGTAAGTTCACAGAAGGAAAGACTTTGCACACTTCTTATTCTTTTAAAAATTACAAGGAATTACGTAAAGCAGTTTAGAAAATTCAAAGCCACAACTTTGTCCGGGTGTTGCATGTCCATCTCCACCAGTTTGTGGCCAGGTACAATTTAAAGCAACATCAGTTCAAAATTACACAATTAATTAACAATTCCCAGATAATGTTTTAGAGGCAACTTCCAGACATGCATCGTCATCCTTAACCGCTGCACAAGAATCAGTGATATAACAGAACCATGTAGAGGCTGAATCCAGCAGCTTTATGAGATCTCAGTGCAAAGCTTTTGTAACAAACCAAGGATTGGAGCCCCTGTATCACCCCTGTACCACCACATCACTGAGATGTCCTATTTACATGAGCTGCTCAATGCTAATCTAACATTTTCTCATTTCCAAATATTTCTCGGTCCTATGTATGTATTTCTTCTAGTCTTTTGTTTCAGATATCATGTATACATGCAGCATCACCTAGCTTCCTTCCCCTCGACAAAGCCAGCCAGGATGTAAATAATACAGAGACATACACTGGCAATACATGCTTATGCAGCTGAACAGACATGGCAGTAAGTGCAAGCTTGGCTTTTGTTTCTAGAACCTATGTCAGAGGTTTGAAACTGCCCCCAGAACACAAGTGTTGTTTTTCAAATATAATTACATATTATTTCAGTATTTGAAAGGATTTTTATGTTGTATAACAAGACTGAGACATAGAAAGAACTGGAGATTACTGTCAGCCTAAAGATTTATAAAAAGCAGAAATAAAAACTTCATGAAATAAAGTTTCTATTATGAGCTTTGAGTCATTAATAAATTAACAGGATTTATTGGTTGAAGTAGATCCCTG
>WYDI02038778.1:0-40000 GCA_009867235.2 Psittacus erithacus | reverse complement strand
CAGTAATGTTCAAAGGCAACATGCAGCTAAAAATTAGCCAGAGAAAAAAGTGCAGGTGGCTAAAATATTCCCACACCGTAACATTTTTTTGCTCATAATTGCAACTAGGAAAAAAAGGTTAGAAATATATCGTTTCTATTTGTACCTAGAACAGTTGCAGAAAGAGCAGCAGGATTTGTGCCTGGCATTAGAATGCGTAATTCCTTAATACTATATTGTGGCATATGGTTCATTGTAGCAGATTATGAATACATGTGTTTGAAGAGCTTTGGTAGTAAATTTGGGCTTTGTACATCTACAACAATACCCAAATCTGACAAACGTAATTTATGTAATATTAAGTTAATACAGTATTATGAAATTAGCTCACTGTAGTAAAGCTGTAATTTTTAAATGAAAGACAGTACGGTGAAATGAAAACAAAATAAACATTAGCATTTTGTGAAAGGTAGAACAAATCTTCCAAAAGTCTGCTTTGTAATTTATTATAATGCAGTGTTTATGATTTCCAATATATTTAAGACACGGTATCCTTTAACAGTATAGTACAACTACAGTGCTGTTCAGAACAATCCCAATCTTTCAACCTCTCTCAGGCAATGCTCACAATTAATTTAAGAGAGACTTCTGAATGAATACTACCTCTGACTAAGGCGGCAGCAAGTTGGAATTCTGGGATCTGGTCCCCCAGATACTCCTAATGGGCTCAACAATGTATTTGGTCCAAGTGGAAAATTCCGATCAAGGCGACAAGGCTGTAAGAACATTTGTGACATTATGTGGGAACATAATTCTGTGCGTGTGAGACTATTTAAGATACAAAATTATATTTTTCATATCCATATACGTTACCAGGAAGAGGGAAAATGATAAAGGCATTACGCTGTGTACCCTTTAAGATTCTAGGAAATTGCATATGCTGCAACATGCAATTTCATGCTTTTAAGGGAAAGAGGAGAGCAAATTAGCCAGAGCAGAAGTAAAAAATTAAAAAGAAATAAAAAGATGTGTTGAGGTCATTCCACAAGAACCTGAAATCATGCACAGTTTCCAATTTCAACTTTTTGAGGAAAAAAAAGGGAGCATAAAGAAAAATATATATTACTATTTTAAGGGTGCACAGAATTTGTGTTATACTTGCTCCATAAAAATATAACCATTGAGGGATGTTATGCAGGTATTTCTAGTACACCTCCAGTCGGTCAGAATAACAGAAATTGTCATCTGAAAGCGAGAAGTCCTTTGTCTCAGTCAAGATTTCATTTCCAATATTTAATTTATTTTCTTTACAAGTGGAGGATATGATTTCCAGGATTTACATGTCCTAAAGAACAAAACGCCTTATCAAAAAGGGGGTTTAAAGTAGGATATGCAAAATATCATATGCCCCAGATATCATGAGACTGGAGCTCTGTCAAGTTATAGTTACCAAAACCTAGAGGCCCAGAAGGATGCAACTGTAGAATATAGTGGCTTCACATATTCGTGAAGTTCATGTCTCAGAAACAATGATACATCACAGATGAAAATGTATGACCTTTCTTTTGTGTAAGTGAAAGCCATGTTATATGCTACTGAATATTGCTGCCATCCTAGAAATTCACTATTGGTATTTATCATTCTGCTACCTTATTTCATACTCTCTGAAACAAAGAGAAAGCACTTTTATCTGAGCAATCAGTGAAATGTTAGAATTGTATTACTGTGTTAAATGTACGAATGAATCATGAAATACAAATTAGCACAAAATGCTAAAGTCCTACAAAATGCCTGTATGAAATGCATATAATGTGCATGCCTATACAGCCAGTACAAATGTCTTCATGTCCTTAGTGTCTCAAATCCATGTTCTGTGTTATTCCAAACATTACAGGGAGAAATTTAATGTTGAATAAGGCATGTACAATTGCCTGCTGTTCTGCATGTCTGCAGTTTGCGTATCGTGAACTATATAACTCAAGCATAAAAGTTGCTGCACCTTAGTGCTGGAAAACCCGCACATATGAACTCTGTAAATAGCCTTAATTTTAGATGCCAACAAACATGGCCACTTTCATTAGGAAAGTGAAAGATACCGAATAACTAAACTCAGAAAGGGCAAATTTCAGATATAAGCTCTCTGCTATAGAGGCCCAGAACAAGACAACAGCTGCTGTGTTAAAGAGGCAGTGTCTGCATGCATTTATGGCTGGGGCTCACACCATGCAAGATTCTGCTAAAAGCAGTAAAGTGGGAAGTATGTAACTTTTAGGGGTCCATTTTTCTACTCATTAAGCTGACAATCATGGAAAAAAAAAAAAAAATAAAGACTGCCTAAGCACAAATCCAAACTATGGATTAACCTGTTTATGTCTTTTTAGGCATGCTCAAAACAAGACCTCTATCAACCTGAATTTTGGTAGATTGCCTGGAGTAGGTTGATTTCCAGGAGCAAGACTGAGATCCAGTGTCAGAAAACAAGGATCTTTCTTACAATTCAGTGAGAATACCACTAAATCTGAAGAGTGACAGGTGATTTAGGATTACAAGAAAGCAACAGAAAGGATTTCACTACAGCAGTTTCATGTGAGCACAGCCTGTGTGCCTCTCCACTTTTCAATCTACTGTCCCATTTGAACAAAGTTGACAGAGGATGGTAAGTTCAAAGATGAGCATATTCCTACACATTTTTGAGAATGGTATATCCACAGAGAGAAGAAACCCTTCTACTGACCTTGGGAAAACTTTCAGAATGACCTCACGAACACCTTCAGAATTACCTCATACCTGACCAGATATCAAAGAATCTGTAGCAGTGAGTAACTAAAAATGCTGCAAAAAGCTAGAGGACATCCACTTTCTGGCCATCAATATCCAGCAATCATAAAATAAAAATCTATGGTAAATTGGACTTCATGAGTTTCATAGAAATATGTATTTCAACATGCAAAAGCTACTTAAAAGTAACATGCCTCAAAGCGAAGCAAAAATGAGATGAGAACAGTCAATACCCCCAATTCAGTTACTGTGAGGTATTTGACCATTCACAGCTTACATACTTACAGGCTGTGAAACTTAGTAAAATTCCCAGCATTAGTCAGCTCCGTCAGCGTGCATCTATATTATATTGCCTCAACTACCGTTGTATTAAGACTGTCTGCTTTTACAATATAAAATTTTTTTTCCATCTTAACTTGAATTATCCTCTCATACACACATAAACTTATGCATATTCATACCCACATAATAAAATCTAACTCAGTGACAGACTCTACAAAAATTAACATTGTCGATTACTAATTATAGCATGGCCACAGGTACTGTTACGAAAGTGCAACCAAGTAACAGGCTTAATTTCAAGGAATTACACCTTTTATCTGTTCTATCACATTTGAATGTTTTTATCTATTACTATAAATATAGAAAAGCAAGGTCAATAGATAACCTTTTCTAAGCCAAATTTAAGGACACAGTTTCCACCCTCTTCTTGCTCAAAAAACACATCCTGCTCATTCTGACTTTTTAAAATCAGTTAAATATAAACAAATTAATTTCCATGCATGTTGTTTCTGAGTGAATTACTTTTCATTTTTAGAGAGGTTTTCCATCACTACAAACCTTTCCTTTCCCTTATGCACCAGCAAACATACTGTTACAATTTAAAGGTCATGTTCTTTTCAAACTGACAGGGCCCTCCAAAATTTTGACGAGAGTCCCTCCAAGAATCACACCATACAAATGGAAAGGAATTAAGTAAAGCATCACTTGATGTAGGCTCAATCATGTGAACTGATTAGAAAATGTAACCATGGAGAGAGGTGATTCAAAGTGTGACGGACAACCTTTCAAAGAAAGGAGATGTCATGTTGATAATAATAAGCAAGTACCTGACATTGAAGGAGGAAGTGAACACAGAGGGTCAATAAAGATATAATTGCCTTCAGCTACTAAAAAAAAAAATAAATCCCAAAAAAAAGACAACACCATCACCCCACAAAGCAAAACCACACCAACCAAAACACAAAATCTCTTTTCCAACTTTTATTTCTTCAAACCCCAAGATAAATATTTAAAGTAATCAGAGCATTTCATCTTTGTAGTTCAAGTTAAGTTTTAGCCAAAATACACTGAAAAAAAATGTATTAATGACATCTCAGTTGCTTATCTCATTCTTTCACCAAGTAAAATGAATGCCTTAAAGTTCAAAGCCAAATATATAGAGTTTGCCTTAAAGGTTATATTGACACATATTGATCTGCATTACAAGTTAGATCATATTTAAGAAAATAGCACTGGCTTTGGATTGTAATACTCACATCATTCAAAGAAATGATACAAGCGGAAAGAAAATGCGTCCATTCAAAGGATGTTGCTTACCAGGAATATGATCAGTTCTTCTTTATACATTTTAAACAGAGCAAGTTTAAACATTTTCAGGAAGCACAGTGTAAGCTGGATTATGATAAAAAGATCTTTCCACAAAATAAAAGTGACAGTTACCATGCATTACCAACAAGAGATGAAATCTGCAGCCCAAAAGAATACCCCACAATCCTTCCCATGTAATCAATAAAGAGCTTAGCCAAACTGAAGAAGTGGGTAAAGAGTAATTGAAAAATACCATATTCTTGTCTTCCTTCTGAAAGTAAACAACATTTAACCTTTCTTTTAATTATTTATTTCATAGTTCTCTAATTGCTGCTCTTTCTTATTCCATCAGTTGCTAAGATTTATGGCACACAAAACAGTTCCAGCACAGAATTAACATTAATGGCAACAATTTGAAAACATTATACCCAAGATCATTTTAATGATAAGACCTGTTCTCTTGTCTGCATTGAAATGTATATAATGTGTATGAAAAAATGCAATCTTAACTGATTTAGATGCTATATCCATCTTGATGTCAAAGAGGTCAGTGAACACATTTAGTGTTTTAGCTAACACTATGGATTGAAGACTATAGTTAATTAAAAAGTAGATATGGACCCTTTCTACTATAGCACAAACCCAGGCCAAATTTGCACCTGGTAGAGTACCTTCAATAATTGAGGCAAAGTAAGTCAGAGGTACAACTCAAATTCTTACTGGACAAATGCCCATTTCATCAAGAAAGTAATAAAACATGGCACCCATGACAAACTTTAACACTATTTGCTTGACACAGTGCCTGCTCAAGGCTTGTCCATGTGTTGCAGATTGAAAGCTTCAGGACGCAACCAAGGTGACATCCCAGTCATACAATCTACTGCCTGTCTTGGAAAGAAACAAGGTTTTACTGCAATCTAGGTCTGTTGCAATTGCTCCCTGGTCTGATGGCTAATGAGGTCAGACAGTACTGTCCATTCTAGACATATTCTTTTTAGGGTATCATCTCTTCAAGAGACATTCCATGAGGACAGACCCTTAAATGTGCCATCAAAGCAAATTATAATGATAGAATTTATTAACATTTTTTATGAGGCAAAAAAACCCCAACATATTTCTAAGGAAATACAAACTAAAAATAGGATTAAATAGAAAATTAATTTCTGAAATTATGTGGTAGATTTTGTTTATGCTATTGGAAAGCTTTTGTTACATGCAAAGACAAATACTGAACTTAAACCGTACAGACACCCCTTACTAGAGATCTTAACCAGACCTCTTTTTCTCAGCAATTGACAGCCTTCTCACATAGAAAGTGGTTGAGCAAGCATGCCTCTGTATTCACATATATATGAAAGGACTGACTTTTCTTCCCTTTTTTTTTTGTTTTGTTTTTGCTTTTAATTGTAATTTTCATGCTTCTTAACACAACCTTTCTAAAATGGAAAACAGAGATTGAGGTCACATGAATCCATAAGTGAATACCACAATACACTGATGTAAGTCAACATTTCTGTTCAGGAGTCAACAACGTTCCTCCCTTCAAGGCCTCAAATTTGCACAATGGGTGGAGCTCCTAAAATATTCAGTCATATTTAAGACAATGCACACTCTGAAAACAAGTGTTCAGTTGGTTATTGACCTATCACTGCCCAGATCCATGCTTAAGTGATAATAGCCCCAGCCAGCAGCAGCCATGTGTTCATTAGGGAAGATTAGAGGTGATGTTGAGAAGAAAAGAGATAAAAAGGAGCAAGATAGTGGAAAAAGGACATGGGACTTACAAAAGGAACAAATGAAAAATCAGAAAGAAAACAACGTACATTGGTATTCGCCAGTAGTGTCAGAGAAGCATAATGGACAGAAGATGTAATAGCTTGTTTGCTCAGCCTTTGTTCAGGCACATCACTGCAGTAGTCATAGGCTGTGCTTAGAGAAACATTTCAGTCCAAAACAGTGCTACAGCTTTGACCATTCTTCTCTATTTATCCCCTTTTATTGCAGCTGGATTGGTTCACAAAACCATTTGGATGACCTGATCCCAGATTCCTTTTGGAGAAAGAAAAAAAACGAAAAAAGCAAACCAACCTCTGCTTCACACCTCAGGTGTGTACCAGGTATGCAACGTTTCAATGGAAATAAAACATGCAAACCAATGATAGTTTTTTCAGTCATCTCCAAATACATGCATGGTGGGCACATTTGGCTCCCGTGACCACACTGAATATAGTCTAAAGTAAAAAATCCCCAAATTTACTTACTGTAGGTATGAGGCCTCACCATGAATCAATTTGATCAACTGATCAATTTTCAAGGTGCCTGATTTCTTGCCAATGTAGAGAGCGCCTTAGAAAAATTTAGGTGAAATGGAGATTTCAACCTCTGTCAGAGAAAGACACACTTTTCTTTCTGAAGACATGACATACTTTTGAGAAAGGTGACATACTTTTGGACGTTCTTGCTTGAGCATATGCTCTATGACAAAGCCATTTGGAACATGAAACCCTATTTCCAAATTACGCATGAGTTAAGAATTATTTCCTCATAGAAGGTTAAATTCTGATGCAAATGGAGGGGGATCAAGCCACCCCCATCATTGCCTGATATTCCATGCTAAGAGAGGATAGGAAGAGCATAATCCAAAAAAGAGACCAAGCGTTTTAGGCGAAAGACATAAAAGCAAAACCCAGGGGCTGCAAAATCCACATGAACTAAACCCATGACTCAAATTAATATAATTGAAAACCATTAAGCTCAGCTCTGTTCAAGTAAAAATTAACTTTATAGAGACTATCATTATAAACTATTGCTTCATCAGGAAAATACATCACGGTTATATTTTATGATTTTTATCCTCTCTTCCATGTAGCTGTTGGAAGGCAGTTACACTGAGAACTGGATCTTTCCAAAGTTGTTAACAAGACACATTCCTTTTGGTTCATGGCTAGTATCATGAGAGTTTCTGTCTTATGTCACTGTTTCTGACATATGCTGGAGATAGAACATCTTGGCTCAAAAAATATTGGACTATCATTTTATGAGAAGAGACTTTCTAGACCACAGAAGCAGCTAGACTTAGTACTGACAATACAGAGGTAATGATAACCTATCCTTATACAGGCCAGAGTCTTACATATTGTAAACTCAATTAGCAATTCTTTTATCTTCACCCAAAATAGATATATTGAAAATTGCAGATTGAGGGCTTTTTTTCATACAGCTCTGACCACAAAGATAAATACTGCTTGCTTTAGCAGCATAATTTTTAGCCCCCTCATTTTTCATCCAGTTCAGGTTGTTTGATTCTTACAGTCCATATTCCAGGCAGTCAGAGCACTCATTTATGAGCAGAACACAGGCAAACGTGCATTTGTTGGAGATGACAGGCATAACAGTTGCACATAATTTTGCCACAAATAAACTTTTCCTTTGGTTTACGCTACATCGTGCCCTTCCATTTGAACAGTTTTGATAAAGATCTGTTACTACCTTTTCTTTCACTATACACAGTGTAGTTCATATTAGATAAACACTGTTAAATGTAACCATCAAGAAGAAATATTCCATGCAAGAAAACAGACCTTGTGAAATAACATTTCACTTATCTGTTATGTCTTTCCGAACATTTGCTAAGAACTACAAGTCTCCAATCCCAGCATACAGCAGCATATAATCTTGCTGCAAGAAATTCTGTTCTCAAAGACCAGCGAACAAATACAGAGTTGAGAAAGGTTTCAACAGTGATATGTACACTATTTTACTTCTTTTGCTTTGCTTTTCATTGCACCTAAAAGAGTTATTTTAATAAAAGGCAATTTACAGGCATACACAGAATTTGAAGAGGTCTTCAAAATACTTTGGAGGAAGAGATCATATACTCTAAGCCAAAAATATACATCATCTATTAGAGCTTTTCACATTTTTACTGGGTCTCAGTGATATACTAGTATAAAATAACACACACAGAGCAACACTCTAGTTACAACAACACAGCCAACATGAGAATAGAGACAGCAGTAAAGTTTGAAACTACAGCAAGTGCAGATTTGAGTTTGCACAGCATGACAACAATAAACTTATTTATAACTTATTTATTTATAACTTATAATAACTTATTTATAACTTATTTATTTCAAACTTACCTGCATGTTTGCAATAAATATGAAAATCAAGTAAACGAAAAACCTGTTGGATTTACACACTTACGTCTACACTTATCAAACACTTTTCAACAGCAAGTATTTCAAAACAGTGGTTATAACTTCTGCTAACAGAAAAGAACAGCCTGTTTTGGTGAAATAAAGTTGACATTTAATTTACTTCTGTAAATTTAAGTTGTTCATTCATTGATCTTTTATGCTGACAGACGGGACTCCTTTAATGTTCTTTTGCAAAACAACAAATATAGTGCAGTTAAATTTTAGACAGGAAAACAGTATGCTTTGTCTTGACAGCACCACAGTTAGATATAAAGTTATAATGTTCAAATAATCCCTTCGGAGACTCTCTGCGTCATAAATTATGTAGCCTTTCAAAGCGTATATGTATCTGTTATTTGATTTTTTCCTGAAATCAGAAAGAGATGGACAGGTATCCTGATTCTTTACCGACAGATCCAAATTTCTCTCTGCTTCAGTCCCCCTCTCCAGGCTATAAATATCTGATACAAGGTCTATCTGATACAAAACTACTTGATAAAATATAAAGTTATTACTTCCACCTGGGTGAAAATTGGTGCTAACTACAGAAGTTTGGTGGTTGGTGGGTTCAGGGCTTTTTTAAAAATAAAAGCCCCAAACCTAAATTCACAGTCCTTACTTTAATTACTGTAATATTACCTACTTTAATTACTTCTTTTGGTCTTACTAATGCTGATGATATTTTAACTAGTGACCTGGGAGTTATTTCTCCAATAATGAACAAACAGATGCATCCATCACACTTCATGTACATGAAGTAAATCAAGCTCAGTTCCAAAACCACATGTGCATATACATCTATTTATTTTGTGAATAAGAGGCAAAGTACCCATTGTTCCTGGTTTAGCCCAAGCAATTAAAGCCTTCACATTCCATAATCAATGCAGTTAATCTCTCCCATTTCCTATGTTCTTAAACACTGATTGTCCAATATCCCTACATTTGGCAGATTTATCTTAAAATAAAATGGCATATCAAACAAAGAACTTCTATGATGAGAATACATTCAGTGAATCAAACAAACAACAAAAAAAATCTGCAGCTGGCTCAGCAAATAATAAGATGCATTATTAAATTTAGACCTTTCATCAAATGTTCTCATGATTCACACTAAGGTCTCTTTTCATCTGGATACTTCTCTCATTTTTATTGTTAATGGATTATCAAAATTCCATCATACAATCCAGAATGCCTGTTTTTTTAACCACAGAAAACGAACTACATAAGTTCCCATACAGACAGAACACTATATCGAATTGATCTGTAAAGAAGTAGCCACTTTCAGCAACTGCTGCACAAGTACATATTCATTTTATAGCGTATTATTAGGACAGATACCTCAGCATGTTCATGATGGCCCCTATTACTGCAGCCTCTTATGTTCTAAAAGCTGTTTTGCTTACACCATATGCTACTGAAACCTCTGCAGACTGATAAGCAAAAGGAGTAAGGGTTTTTCTCAATCATCATTGTACACCAACGTGCTCAAGACCATATTCCGCATTCAAAGATGAAATAACCAATGCAACAGATCATATAACACTGCTGTTTGGTTTTCCTCTACAATCAGTAGTCCAAAAAGGTGCCATTGCAAAACCAAAGTGTTCTTAAATGACAAACAGTGCATCTCTATTTTAAACACTATAGTTTAAAGAGAGCTCTAAGCTCAGTGAAGGCAAGATTCTACTTGGAGAAAGTCATAAGAAGAAACCATAAGAAGAGGAACTTGCGCTATGTGAAAGGAATGTCTGTATCAAGTTCCATCTGAAATTGAGGGGAAAACAGTCTAAATATCCAAACCATTCACAAAGAAATAATCAAAAAATAAAAAAATTAAAAAAAAAGCCCGAATAAAAAGAAAAAGTCTTAGGGCGATATTTCTTTTATGGCTCAAATGTTTTTGTTATAAGATCCTTGGGACGCATTCTGGTTATTAGGCAGGCACAGCAGTTTCTGCACACCTCAACAGACAAGCACATGGATCATGCATATAAAAGGAAAACTTAGTTGTTGTTAACTCATAATATGAATTATTGAATCAGTCTTTGGGCAGCCACAAACAAGTTGACCAGAACAAGGTATTCTGTCAGCATCTTTTGACCTCTAGTTGTTCCTGCCAAAACCCATATCCCATGCCCAGCACCAGAAAATGAAAGCAGTCAGATTACCTGAAGCAAAATACTGCCTTCAGAAACTAGGTTTGTGTCTGAAGTCAAAACCAAACTCTTAATGACCCAGACAGTCTGTGAGAATAAGAGGAATAGCTGAAAAACACCTGAATATTTTTTGTGAAGAAGTCAGTGGGTTCATTAACTGAAAGAGGAAGGAGACAACTAAGTTATCCTCAGGGCTCCTATAATTCTAACATGGATAGAATGCTACAAGGCAATCTCCTCCCTCTGTTTAACCGGGACTCCCCTAAAAGATAATATTATTGCTAGTTCAAGATTCCTTAAACATATTTTGTTGCCACTAAAATATTACACAGAGTTACTGAAAAAAAAAATAAATGTATATTTTAAATCGGGACCAAAGGAATTTGAGGTCTGAGTAGCAATTACTTATAGTTTAATATAAACCAAAAGATACAGTAAACAAAGTATTTTTGAACAAGAGAAGAAATCCTATTTCATCATAAACATTTGACATCTTAGTGAGATGCAGTATGCCTCTCCCTGAAAGGGGAACTTTCCCACTCTGCCAGAGAAATATTAGGACATCAAGGAGTTTTTAGCTAATTTCAACAACAACAATGGCAGTCCTCCCTGCTCAGCATTTAAAGACCAATCCAAGAGGAAAGAACTAAGAAGAAACAGAAAGGGTAGAGAAAATGGCAATTCGGTATCTCTACTCACTTTGCATTTGTTTTCTACTAATTAATGACATCTGAAAAGGCTGAGTTTAAACAGAAAATGTAGTCTGGTTCTTCAGACCCAAATCCTGTTCAATAATATTTCAATTTTAATGATCAACATTTCCACCATAGAACACAAAGACTCAAAATATAAACTTTCTCATTTTGAAAAACACGATGTCAATCATGCACATTAACCCTTATACTGCAAACCATGACTGCTGGAATTGCATGGAAGCAGTTATGCAATCCAGACATACTGTTTGGGCAATATCTTTTCCTCCTTTTAGCTGCTAAATCATCATCTGAAAATGCAGCAATTTCAATTAAAGCAGAATAAAAAGCATATAAAACATAAGCTAATGTCTGAATTTGAAATGCAATGTGTGCTTGAGGCACTGTATCATATTTCAGACTTGCCTTCATTCTTTCTAAATGTGTATTTACCAACAATAAAGGCAGGCTGTACTTTGTTATACAGGTGTAATCCTCATCTCTCCCTCTTTAATTTGATCTTTTCTACCTGAAAGTTGGCGTATTGCAAAACTTCTTTGTAAAGTCTATGCAGATTTTATTTCAGTGACCTCTAGTCCTTACAATTACAACTGCTCTGAGTTTCTTGAGACATTGATCATGTCTACATCCATGTTTGTACAATACCCACTGTACCAGGGCATTTTCTAAGTCCAGGGACTCTGGGCAATACTTTAACATAAATATTAAATAATAATAAAGTTCTGTCAAGTCAGTGATCTGTGAACTATAGCAGATTCATGTGATATTATGTTATGGCTCAAAGACAGCCCTTAGCAGCCATCATATAAAATCTCTATGGTCTAAAAAGTACTTAAACACTGACTTACACAAAAGTCATAAAATTAATAGGAATTACATATATTCAAAATTAGTACATACACCAAAATTGACATTTGTGCTCAGTTAAGGATCTGAAGGGCTCATTTTCCCTTTGCCCTTTCAACAATTTCCATATCAAACTCTAAAAACATTTATAGATACGTATATACACTAATAAAATACTAATCAACCAAGTGTTATGAAAAAAATAAAATAGACTTTGATAAAATTGGAAAAAACATTTTGGATTAACAAACAAATATAATTAGCAATTAGTTTAAAATAGTTATAGTTTCATATGAAGTTTGTCAAAGTAGGGCTAAAATTGATTTTCCATTTCATCCCTTCCTAGCCAATAATTCCCCCATTTTCACCTATGCTATAAGAGCTATACAGTGCCTTGGCATTATTGCAGTAATGTTCATTTCTGGGGAAAATGCAAACTGAGCTGGCTTACTTGGAGAATTGGACTTACACAGAGAAGAAACTAAAATAAGGGGATGAAAAAAGAAAACTGCAGAGTTAAATATAGAAAAAAAACTTTGGGTATGTCATTACTGAATGGAAGTGGGGGTGGGGAAACAAGAGAAAAAACATAAACCAAAAGGGCAACATCTATCCACCTTTCATTTGGCCACAATGACAAGTCTTGCATATTTAAATGGAAGTAGGACCTACTACGAAACAAGTGAAAAGCAATATTCACTAAAATAGTCAAATACGCCATCACCCCTTTATAAGACTAAACCAATTACAGCTAAATCCACTGCATTTTTATTTTCACCCTACTTTAGTTAAATGTAGGCAATTTAAGTAGCTTTGGAACAGGAGGACACATGCTTCACAGTAAACTAAGAAAGGTATATCTCACTTTTGGATTCATATAGATTCTAGGGGCAGGTATTTTGCAAGGAATAAAACTCCTTGTTTGTAAAAGCCTTCTTATATTAAAAAAAAAAAAAAAAAGAAAAAGAAATCTTTAAAATATTACATTGTTACCTAAGCGATACATATAAAACCTTCTTATAGGTATACCTAGCTATAGGTAATAAATAAACAGCTGAACTACACTGTTAGGTATCTAACACAGCTTCAGTAGAAACCCATGAAACTAGACATTTTAAAACTCTCTATAAGTAATGAAAGAATAAATTAAGCTCTAATTAGCTTAAAATTTTAGTAACTCACCAGGAAGGAAAAAAAGCAAAGTTAAAAATGAGACAGTGAAACCCTAGATTTTACAAGAGAAATACAGAAAATGCTATGTATTTGAAAAAGAAAAAAAATTAAAAAAAGCAACTAAGTGTTTAGGATATTTTATCTGGAGAGGAAGAGAAACTACAGCCTCTCTAAAACGTGCTCTGAAGTATGCCCTGAAAAAACAGTAGATGCTAAAAGTCTTATTTCAGAAGAAACAGCTTCTCTATTTTGCATGTTTCTTTCTGTCATCATTAGGCACCTTTTATTTTTTTTCTTTATTGCTGAAAATAAAAAAGTTACTTCTGCTGACATTAAAAGCCTGATTTTACAAACTATTTAATGCACTCTAAGGATACTGTTAAAAGACATTGGCATGTTGATGTGAGCTGTACAAAGGTCAGTGATTTGGAGGCTCTTTCAGACAATTTGCCAGGATTTTGGCATTTTGTAAGCACACATAGGACAGCTCTCCAGCAACCTGACCTTGACAGTGAATTGGATAAATAAACCTTCAATTTACCCCCTCCAGCTCGATGCTAGCCCTGCTGATCCCTTTGGAGCCTTCACCTGTCCATATCGTTCAACTGCCGGCAACTTTCAACTGACGAACATCCACAGCTTTACAGGTTCTGTGACAAACACCATCTAACAGATAACGCTTCTGAAAAGTCAAAGTCAATAGTGTTTCCATTGAAAATTTAATGCTGCTTCCATCTTTACCCATCATTCTTCCTACTGTTGCATGTATCCCAGGAGGCACTTCAAGCAAAAGCACTACTCCATAACAGGTAATGACGTGGCATTTAATGATACTGTCCAAAGTGATCCAAGCCCATGGAAAGTAATGTGCACTCATGTACCAGATAAGCACAGCTGAATGTACTAGAACAGCAGTATCTTTCACTGCACTGTCACTAGATACAATGTGACATATGCTCTGCCATTGTACCTGGCTTTTCCTTTTACTTCACCATCAGAGGAAAAGAGCATTTTCAGATACAGAGCTCCAAAGTGTTAAGGGAATTCAGTAAAAGGTAGGACGGCAACGTATCTGTAATTAAGTATTCACAGCCTCTTTAATACTTCAGTGCTCTTGGATTCGCTACTAAAATCTGTGAATTATACCTCATTGAAGAATGTCCTTAATCGACTCTGACATGTTTTATTGGAGGCAGAAAAAATGTTTCAGTATGATAGATAAGGTTAAAAATGTTACTACTCTGATCATTTACTCTAGTGCCTTGCAAAAAACTCCAAAGCCAAAAACCATTTACATCATTCATCTGATGCAATGGAGAAAAGAAAGCATTATCTGACAGCCCATTTTAGCTGATGGGACAAAGTGCACATTTTCAATTTTCTGACAAAGTTATGTTGTTTATGTAGATAAGAGGAAAAAAAAAAAAAAAAAGGAACTAAATAACTGTAACATTTCTACCGCATGCCATAAGGATCTGAAATTTCAGTTAAACAGCAAAGTACCTTGAGGCCACGCAGAGCATAGCATGACAAACAAAAATCATTTTTATGGTTTCAAACCGAATAATACATTACATGTTTTCTACTCTAATAGCAGCACAGAGTTTTGAGGCAGTCCTAGAATGCTGCAGCAAAGCTCAGCATGACATCTCTATGCATGTGTGAGAATACTTCTCTCACTGTAGCGTTACCTAGGAAGTAGTTTAATGAAAACTGCCAAAATATTTTTAAGTAAACATTTAAACTGAGTTTTTCTTGCACTAATTTTGATACTCTCCAGATATCAATGGTTTCTGTTTACACTACTCACTGCAAAGGGAAGAAAAGGAATCTCATACATATTCAATTTCTATTATTAGTTTTAGTAAAGTGATCCATGACTATGTGGGGAAGTTAGGAAAGAAATTTTTAAACTCATCAGCAGCAACTTCTCCATGGAAAGACATGGCACTGGCAGAAAAAGATGGTTATTAAATTATATTCCACAGGACACAGCACATTAAGTTTTCAAATAAATAATCTATACATTTGAAGCTTATGTGGATAGACTGTATGAGAGAGATTGTATGCTTTAAGAGTCCCTGTTTTCACCATGAAAAGAATACATCATCATTTTTGGTCATGCCAGTAAAGCAAAATTAATAGAAGTGATTTTATTTGCAAGATTATCACTTCAAAACAAATTAGGAAGAAACAGTGTTTACTACAAAGACAATATAATCCCATTTTGGTTCATTTTATTACTCATACACAAAAAGGTAAGCACACATTTAAGAACTGGCTCAATTACCTCAGGCTTTGTGGTACACACCTAAATTACAAAGACATCTATGAGCTACACCATCACCCATTAGAAACCAAACTGAAAACTTACAAATAATTGCCTAAGGACCTAATTCTAAAGAATAGACAAGGCTTTAAATTAGGGCCAGATGTTGGATTTTATTCTTTAAACAGCAGTTCTAAGGACAGAGAAAGATCCCTCTTCCAAGCCTACTTCTGCCTGCAGACAATATGACCCATCTTAATGAGGCTGGTGAATGCTTTATGAACAATTCCATCCACTAGTTACTATATTCTGGCATCAAAATTGAAATATTCATTCTGAATCTTGTCATTAGGATGGTATTGCATTCTGCCAAATTTCCAGTGCCAATTCTTATATTCCATTGTGATCAAGTGTTTCTCCAGAACCAAACAGCTAACACAAAGGTCCATCTCCACATATAGTAATATCACCAGCCCATTAAGAAAACTTAGCTCCCATAGACACTGTTTGGAAAAGAGACACAGGGAAAACAGTTTTCATTATCCCACTCACATCCATGCTACCTGCTGCTGCTACCAGCTACCTGTATCTCTGCTTATATGGTTAATCACAATCATAAAAATCCTACTGAACAGGCCTTCCTCCATGATAAAAGGCAGGGGTGATAACAGACAAGGAGAATGGAAAATTTAGGGCATATTTCAAACCTCTGAGCTAAAAATATGGCCATGTACTCAGTAGAATGTAGAAAATAAAAATAAAAACTCCAACACAGAAAAATATATGGTATAAGAAATATGTTTGTATGTCACACTGGGGACTGTCAGTCAAAACTGTGCCTCTGTTATACTGATATGCATTACCGTGCACAGAACTGTGACCTGGGAAAAACATGAAAAAAGGCATGAATTTGACAAATAAAAAATAAAATAAAAAAAAAAAGCTTTCCTTCTAGAACTTTTTTTTTTTTTTTTAAGCGTATGCTTTAGAAGGTTAATTGTCACACATGAGAACAAGGTCTCTCTGCCTCCTGCATGGCCATTTACAGTGGTGAGACTTCCAGCCATGGGAAGACATCATGTACTATAACTAACTATGCATTCTCCAAAGTAGCTGTGGGGAACAGCAAGAGCAAGAGGGTCATATCTTTATCTCCTCTTCCCTGGAAAGACCAATAGAGTAAGGTGGTATTTACTAGAAAAATACAAATCTTTACCACATAGTAAAAAGAAACAGCTCAAAGAGCTGGAAGTCTGAGAGTCAAAATTCACGATGCGGAGCTACCTGCCAAATCTTACCTAAACATAGCATAAGGTTACAATTAACCCCAAAATATTTCACTTAAAACTGGTATATTCTTGATGAATGAATCTTTACATATGCAATTTTTCACCACAGAATTTAACACACCGTTTCTGCCCATATATCACAGCCATGTATGCAGAGGTCCACTCTTCTATGCCTCAGTTTTTTGAATCCTGCTTTCATGGCTTTTGAAATTATTTATTATATTGGTTTTGCTGCATAATAATTGCTTTTATTTTGTATATTGCAGGGTTCAAAAGGAGAAAAGGATGAGAAAAGAAAAGAAAGAAAACGTACTTTCCTTGCTATTAATTTTGAGACTGCTTTTTTTCTTATTTATTTTAAAGTAAGATGTTTTATTTCCCAGGCAGTATGTACGCCTCGTTCGATGAAGTGTGAGGTGCAATTGCTGCCCTACTCTGTGTGTGGCTGTGGCCTTAGAAGTCAAGGATAAAAGAAACAAAACTTTGGGGTTTTTTTAATTCTCAAGTGAAAAATCCATTTGATTTCTTTTTGTTTATTGCTGCACTACTTAGGTAAATGCTTGAGTTCAGTCAGACTGACGGCAGGGCTCTGGACCCTCTGACTCCAATCCTTTTGCCTTATTTATTAGTCTCACTTATTAAAAGAATGTCTTGGCTTATATGATGGGTACTATTCAAGCAAAAGTTAAATCATTTGCAATTTAAGTCACTGACTGCCAAAAAAACCCATGCTAAGTATTTACAAAGATGGTCTAAACCACACAAAAATCACAAGCTCAGCCCCTCCAAAAATCACATTGTCCAAAAGGGTCTGCAAACATTTGCAATGCATTTAAACAAAAGAAGGCCACAGTAACTTGCAGGTAAGACTGAGCCCACACCAAAACTGTAGCCTCGACATGTGTGAAAAACTTGGTCATGCTTGAGCAGATCATATGCAGTAGCCTATGACTTACTTAATTCGGCAAAACCTGAGCAATATTTAGAATATCCTCTGCCTCTCAAAATGATTGAGAGACCTGCTGTTTCAAACAGCACTGTCTTTCCAGTATTTTCTAAAATTCTTGATAGGTATTAAGCTCCAGAGATCTCCTATTATGTGGTGATTGCATGTGAAAGCATAGAGATATTTAGCTATTTGTTACGTCAAACTGTGCTGATGTCCTCTTCTAAAACTCCCAAACTAACAACGCAATTTTTCATTAAAACATTAGCTTACAAAACAAGTTACAAAAGGAAAGGATTTCAAATGTTTTTTCAATTTTCTTTGATATTTTAACCTGATGGCCTAAGATAAAACTACATACACAGACTATTTAAGAAATTCATGCGTCTAAACCTTTAACCTTTTCATACACTTTTCCATTCTTTTCATCCCTAATATGCAACGTATTTGTTTTAATAAGCTATTCACTATTCCAAATGTCTTCAAAGACACAAAGGAGTTATGGTTAGAGTCATGTACTGAAAGACAAGACTTCTGATCAATATTCCTGGATCTATATGTTCTTTTGCCTTTGCCTGATTTCTAAGATAACTTCCTCACTCAGACTTCTCCCACTTGTTAATGTTAGCTCCTCTTTCAATCCTGTCCTGTAGCTGAGTTACACTTGCTTTTGGCACAAAGGAATATGCCTATAAGCCATCAGGGATATTCTTCATGGTGTTTGGTTTTTTTTCCAGCCTCTTAGTTTTTGTACTAGTACTGTTCTGGTTGCCGTTAGCAATGTACTGTTTTGGTGTACAACTTCTATATTTGCTTGAGGCCACAACAGTATCAGTGTTCAATGTCATATTCCATTTTGTCTCAGACAGCCTTTGAACTCACTTGAAATAAGTGTGGTCTATTGCCACCGACAATTGAGAATGCTAATCCATATGTTGTGAAAAACATGATCCACCCTGATGATTTAAGCCAGTAAACTAAATGTTTATTGTAAACATGTAAAAGGAAATAGGAGCCTGAGTTAACAGTTTCACAATCGCTAGTATTAAACAGTTCATGGTTTATCAAGGTAACACCTTTTCCCTGTTATTTCAGGGCTTACTAGCCAGGCTGCCAGGATACCATCCTACATGTTCTCCCACAACTCTTCTGCTTCATTACAGAACTGTTCAGTATTTCTTAGACTCTTTATTTCACTTCCATTCTTTGTTAATGACAATCAAATGTCTCTCAAAGCAAGTCTCTCAATTTACACTTCCAAACTCTTCAGTATTAATATTCTTACCTCTAAAAATTAAATTTTCCTGAAACGCTCATTTCCACTTGCATTGAGGGGATTCTTCTAGTCTGCTCCTAGCCTCCACCCCAGATGTGTTTCCTTAATGTCACTAACTCTTCATCAGTTGCCTGTTCTCTTTTGGCTTCTCTTGCTGTCATTTCACACTTGATTGCCTTCTCTGTAACATACCATACACTATACACTCTCCTGCTATATTTCATTTCGCTTTCTCTACATTTTAGGATAATCATAAAGGAGCATCAGCTGCTTACTGTCTGCTAAGTCTGTTTTGTATTCTGCAGACCTGCAAAATTAATTCTGACCACCTGGTCACTAGTAAGTATCCCAGGACAGCCAGATTTTAACAAATGCCCAATTTATGGAAAAAATAAGAACTCGCCTCCAGATAAGCCTTTAAAAAGTAATGTCTAAAGATCTGCAGTCCCAGTGTTAGGGGTGAAAACTGATCTGAAATCCCTCCTTTCTCCAAGTAAGTCTGTAAACCTTTATAGCATGTTTTTTACAGGCGAATGTAGCATTATTATTGAAGAAGCTGGGAATATTGCTTGCACATCACAGAATTTTCACAAGGAGGTTACATCACAGTTTCAAGCCTGAAAACAAAGGTGCAAAAAAAATGCGTTTTGAAAAAAATGTATTAGCTGAAACCACTAATAATTATTACCTCCAAAATATTTTATGTTTATATTAAAAGGCAATTTTGAATTTGAGTCATTTAGTGTTAATTTTCTCCTTGGTTGACAACACCCAAATTTCTCTTCAAAATTACATATGCTGCCTGAGTTACCACAGAATGTTTTTTATTTTAATGCTACAGTAACACACATAATAGTTACCACTGCACAAATATAAAGAGATTACTGAATTCTAAACCTTAGATGGAAACAAATTTCTTACTTTAAACTGTGTCACTCTTGCTCCAGAGAAGGAGTGATTATAATCTGCAAGGAGGGAGATAGGGGGGAGAAGAAGAAAAAAAAGTAAAGCCCTGAAGAAGCAATCCTTTCATAACTTCACCATTTTTCACAGGCAAGTATAATTGCAGTTTTGCATAACCATCTAATGAGAGGAAGTTCTTTCTTGCAGTGTTAATAAAGGACCTTGCATAACATGTTAACAAAGCAATGGCACTCTATGTAGGTAATGTCATTGTATAATTAGTATGCTCATAAGATGACTTAAGATTACAGTTTATCTGAATCTAATAACTGCCTATCAGCTGCTTTACCATTCTGTCTTTTTCGATATATCTTTCCTCATGAATGGTTTGAGTATCCACCTGCTCAGTACAGAATCGCAGAGGGAATAAAACAAGCTGTTAATGGAATGGAAACAAAAATTGAGTTTGAGAGCAATGAAATGAATAAACATTTGCACTTAGTTTAAAAATGGCTTTTTCACATACCTAAACACGTAATTTGGAACACAGTACCACAAGCACCTTTTACATGGCACATCTGAACAGGAGTGAAAAGTGCTACTAGAAGTTATACTGGCCACTTAGTACTTAGTATGAAAGTAGGGCTCAGGCCAGAACTGAATAGCTCTCTAAGCCACTCAACAGACTGTTTTCACAAGAAACAGCTGTAGTTGGAACACTGAAATTCAGCTTTTACTAGCGGCCAGTATCAAGTACTGGCTCATTTTCCTCCTCCCCTTTTCTGTACCCATAGTTTCACTTCCAGAAGTAGAATAGAATTCAGCAGAATCTGATCGCACAGCTAGAATCAAGTGGACCAGAATCACTTCTTCAGTTCCCAGATCTGCAATGTAGAACTCACAAAACTGTAATAAATAAATAACCAGAACTAGCAAAAGAACTTGGCTTGGAACAAGGTAATGTTGATTCATGAATCCCCACATTAAATTCCCCTTTTATCACTTTATCAGGTTCAAGAAAGCAAGCCAAGTGAATGAAAAAGTAGAGGATGACAGGTAGTGGTTAAGTTCCGGCTTGGAATATTCTTTACAGTATGTACATTTGAAAGCTGGCAGGGTGATATGCCAGAGTTTTGGGGATCACACATTTTATGCCCTAAATCAGCTGAACAGCGAGGACCTCTATGAAAACAGAAACTGAGCACAGAGCACCATGTATTTCCCAACTTAACAAACATTACAAAGGAATAAGAAATTACATATAAACATTTAAAAAAAAAAAAAAAAAAAAAAAGTATCTTCCTGAAGTAGTAACTGTAAAACAAATTAAGACATTTCCAAGTATTTGCTAACCTACTTACAGGCATCATTGCTCCCTTGGGCCTTTGTAGCCTTGCACCTTCCTTAACGGACTAGCTGAATAGGTAAATGGGTTATATCAGGCCAGGAAATCAATGTGTATACTGTGTTCTCAGCCACAGATGAGCTTGTTGAAGCCATTTTATTATAGCTCTAGGAGCTGTATTGATCTAACTGTTAACTACTCTGAGGCGGCTAGCAATCCGATGAAGACACGTTCTCCCGTCCATCCAAATGCTTTCTCCCCTCAATAGCTCTAACAGAGTTAAGTGTTTGCAGGCTGAATTAATTTAATGTTTGCTTAATCAAAACTGACTATGCTGGAGCCTAAATTCTATTAATTACTAAAGGAATCACACTAATGCTGTAACATGAGTTAGGCTGGAAAGGGCTTTATTTTACTATGATAAGATGAAATACGAGTCATAGAGAAAATGAGGGGATAAGTCAGGAGGCATTTCATAAAAATATCTATTTTTTATTTTACACTCTCTTAATAGAGATAGCTCAGATTTCTCTTTTTTTTCCTGAATGGGGTTATTGTCAGTCAGCAGAATTGACTGATAAGCACAGCAAGTTAAATGTGTACTTGGTAATGAGGAAGAAAAAAGTTTCACATCACCCACATTTATTTCTGCAAGCATATAAAGGTCTTCTGTCAAATACAGCTAGATGGATCTTTTCTCTTTAATTTCTTGTCTCTATTTAGTCCTACAGTTTGCATAGTTGATCTTCTTCTTCAATTTCAAATAAGAAAAAAGTTTTCCAAATTTTCCACACATAACAGCAATTGCCTACAAATAAAACAAGTGTTGTTCGACACTAATATAACTACAATATTAGCAACACTGTTATCCAAGCAACAGCCAATGTACACACTGGATTCAGAAGGCTCACAAAACATTTACCAGGGAAACACAGGTAAGGGTTCCAGGCAATTTTTCCTTGGGAAAACCTTACAAGTGCAAAGCATTCTGCTTGATGAGGTGTGCATTCCAAAACCCTTCCCACAACCCACACTTCACAGAGGGTAGATCTCTACAGCGTCTGGGGTTTTTTCTCTTTTTTTCCTTTTTTTTTTTTTTTTTTTTTTTGGTAAGAAGTTATTTCATACAGCACTTTTGGAAGCTGCATATTCTTAAGATCATTTTGGTGCTAAATTATGTTTTCATTTGCAAAACCAAGTGAATTTGCCTTTTTTTTTTTTTTTTAATTAGTCTATAGATGAAAAGACTAAGTTTTGTATGGAAGCAAAATAATCTTGATTTGATTAATATAGCCGTATGCTTACAAAGCACACACTGAGTGTTAAATAACAAACAGTAGCCAACTGCACAGATTAGCTACATATGAAACATATGTCCTGGAACAATGATTTTATTTCAAACAGAAGAACAGTCTGTGCTCTTTATTACACCCCAATTTACCATTTCAGTTACATTCTAAAATACGTGCCTGATAACTAGATTTACTATGTGAATAGTTTAGATTTTTCTCTCACAGGCATACAAATCACAACAAAACAGTTATAAGAAAAACCTCTTCTCTCTGCCTTTCATGGTCATTATTATTATATTAAGTGAATGCCAGTCATCACTTCAAGAGTTTCCCAGATACATTTTCATTTGAGCTGAGAAGCTTCCTGCAATCATATTAATCCAATTAATTGATTCCATCAAAAAATAGAAATATTACTCCAAGAAACATTGTTCAGGAAGTAAGAAGACTGAGTCAAACTCTCTTTGTTACATATCAGG
This sequence comes from Psittacus erithacus, assembly GCA_009867235.2. NCBI lineage: Eukaryota > Metazoa > Chordata > Aves > Psittaciformes > Psittacidae > Psittacus > Psittacus erithacus. Next base: position 16,767 of record WYDI02038778.1, on the reverse strand, counting down.
AGCCTATCGTGACCGCCGGTGTGAGGAAAAAAAAGAAAAAGTATTCTGAAAACTAAACAATGCATACATTTGAGCCAATGCAACAACTCACAGACAGGAGGGGAATTAACATAGACGAAGCACCCACAACACAAACCCGACACATTAGATCTGTATCTGTTACCTTATTGCATTGATCTTGACTGGAAAGGGTCAAAAGACCCCACCACTTGTACCACTACAACTGCATTTATCCAAAGAAAACCTTCCAAAAAAAAAGGAAAAGCAGATCCCAGAAGGGCAGTAGCTTTCTGTGACTAACCAGAAGGTAAAGAGACAACAAAAAGTGTACAGACTCTGGCTGGTCAACAGCCATTTTCCAAGTCAAGGAGGGTCATAAACTGTATCCTGTAAATTTAGAAATGAGTTTTTTTCCCGTCTGTTGAAAGTCTTTGAGATGACACTAGAAAGAAATTTGCTGGAAAGGTTTTGGTATAGTTATTACCACTGTATTTTACAGAAATTGAACCATGAATTCAAAACTACATGGATGCTAAACACTGGGTAAAACATTGTAAGAGCTAGCTGTCAACACACATAAACAAAATATGAAGGGATACAACTTTAACCCATATTTTAAAAGGATGCTTTTAGAGTTGTTGAACATTCTTCTGCATCAAAACTTTACTACAGTTTGTGAAGCAGAAAAATTTAACACATAACCACAGAATATCCAAAATATATTAAAAACAAAACAAAAAAAGACAAAAAAAAACACAAATCCACACCAAACAATCTGCAAAATGAGACTGCATCATCCAAGAACAACTGAATTTCTGTAAGAGTTTCTTCCACCTTGTAGAAAATTCCAGTGCATATATAAATGTAAATTCTTCCCTCCACACTTGGCCTGTTACTAGGATTGCTGATATGGACAGTAAGATGGTCCTTCAAGAACAGGATCCTTTTCAACTTGCAAACTTTTATTCTGTCATAGGTCATAAATGAGGTAGAAGGGAAAAAAGCAAACCCGGTGGATGTTACAGGAATTATAACTGATGATTGAAGGTGCTAAAAATGCTAAGATACATTTTGTGGCTACTGTAAGCATTCATACTGTAGTTAACTTTCAGCTCATATTTATTTAATGCAAGCAGAAATTCTCATTTTACTTCTCAGGTAAGAATATTCCTTTTGCTAAATGAACACTTTCCACTGAAGTGTAATGTTTGAAATGTGCATTTCATGTCAGAGGTGGCTGATCCACACAGGGAGCAGTGACACCCAGTACAATGAAATATTGTTCTTACAAGCCATACCTTTGCACAGCAGCAAGATCATTCTGGGTTAAAATACCAATAAAATGAAAAAATTCTCATTACAATTGATCCAGACATGTCAAAATGCATTTTGCTTTAATTAAACTACCCTGCCCTCCACTTTTCAAACATTTCTAAAACATAAATTATATCTTGCATTACAGAAAGAAACAAAACTGGCTGCTTTAAACCATAATCATTACAAATTGCAGCATTGACATCTCCAAATTAAAATTGCAGAAGAATTCACATTTAGGCTGTTTTAACCACTATCTACAGTCATTTAACATATTATAGGATCAGAATAATTTTAAGATGAATATAATATTCTTCCCCATGTATTTCATTAGTAAGGATCATTTGGATAAAAACAGAGCTCTATTTTTGAAGTCCACTGACTCACCAGAGATAAGAGTTCAGTGTTTGTGGTATAACAAGCTATGAATGACAGTGTTCCCTCCTATGTCTCCAGAGTACAGCTTTGTCATCTACCACTGTGATCCCAAAAAAAAAGATCCAGATGTCTGCAAATTAAAGGAGAGCTGGATGACATTCTGCTGTTAATGCTCAGCATACATAAATCATTGTAATAAGAGAAGATTGTTATATTAACCTTTGTCACGCAATTTTCTTTTTCCTCTGTAAGAAATAGGAAAAACAACAAATTAGGTGGCACAATAATTCTATTTTAAAGTAGAAGGGTGTAGAGAACTTTATCCCCTTGCCAGTCACATGATTCCCACTTACCTGGAATTTTCTATGTGCCCTATAAGAAGTTAATAATATGCACACATACTTCACTTCAGTTGGTATATTGCTAGAAAGACAGAAAACATCTTTCCAAATAAATCATAATTTTAGAGGCACAGATGCTGAAAGACAGGAAACCATGAAACTTAACCTTTGCCCTACCAAAAGTCCATCTTATGGTCACTGAAATGCTTTAGTTCCCTCCCTCTGTTATCACTTGTGGAAAATGGGACATTAAAAATTCCATATTTTAAGAATGAATATACAATCTCAGCTTCTTCTATGTATAAATGTAAGTATATTGTCTCATGAGGAAGCTGGTAGGATTGGGACCTCGACCTCAATGGTACTCAGTAAAGAGTTAATGTGTTTCTGAACAGACCTGGTAGTACTTTAGGTCTCTGGTGTATACAGCGTATATGCATACTGTATGAGATTAATGTGAAAATTTACCCTCATGCCAGAGACTTGCCATACCTCCAAAGCAATTTAGTTTGAAAAACTTCAATTCTGATAAAAATAAATAAATAAATAGGTGCTCAAATTAGCTGCCTTAACTTTAAAGACATGTTGTCATTTGAAACATCCTGTCATTCCACACTGGCTCCTGCTGTTCCAAATGAATACAGGTCTCATGTCATGTTTCATGTTACATTTGCCCAATTTCTCACTATATATACACATATGTATAGTGATATATATATACATATATACATATGTATATGCAGATATAGTGAGATATACACACATATACATACACACACACACACACATCTATACCGATACATAGGGGAGACAGGGAACAGACAGAATGAGTATTTTTGGCAAATTCCATCCCTATCTCCCAAACTGTTTTTCAAAAACACAGTATAGATGCACTGGGTGAATAACAGGGCTGAGGAAGGAGCTTTCAAAGCCTGGAAAGTAACATTCCTGACAACATGGCTTCAAAGGAGGACTCAGACATTCTCTGACCATTACTGCAGTAGGCAAATGGATAATTAAAATACTTACGTTCAATAGAACAGAAAACTGTAACCATATGGAATTAGTTTTGCATTATTTCAGTACATCCATACTTCACACCACAAAGTACTTTAAAGAGAAAATACAAAAAAAAAAAAAAAAAAAAAAAAAGAAAAGTAAAAGAAAGCCATATAACCTGATCCTCACATCATAGTACTAGATAGGCAAAACTAATATATTATCAACAACTACCTAATAAAACAAGGAGTTAGTCTAACCTAGCGCATATTCCCCAGGTGGGTTCACCTTAATCAAAACTCTTTTGTTTTTATTATTTCAACTGCATATCAACCTCACCGTTTCATTCCTCATAAAGTCACTTCAAAAGTGTCCCATACACACCAAAATGGAGATATAAGTAAACTTATTCTAAATATATTTTATATATACAATATGTCAATACATACTATATATTGATTCATTTGAATGACCAGTAACAAGGCTTCTTCAGGAGATTTATCATACTATTTTCAGAAGAGAATGGAAGTTCACTTTTCTTCCTTTCATTTACACTATTACTAATAGTACTGGATAAGATTTGGTCAAAATTTAGGCTGTAATTCCAAAGACTTTGAATTTAATAAAATGCTAAGATTTTCTGTAAGAGTTTTCAAACATGCTTAATTCTATTGAAAATATGACAAGTTTGAGAATACTTACTAATGTGAATTAGCAAGCCATAATAAACAGCAATCTTGCATGAGGAGTAGGAGAATATCTAAAATCGTAAAGAGATTCAAGCCTGACACCTGATCAGTTGATAGCTAAAGGAATGGAAAAGACACCCTGGAAAACTCCTCACCTTACTTTTCCCAACAGAGACATCCAGGAATCTTAGTATAATTTCAGAAAACTAGACACACAGCAGTTTCAGTATGCTTGGAAATAAACTGCACATTCCCAAAAAAATACAGGCTTTAACTAAGAATAATTATCAAAAGTTACTGGAATGCCATACAAATTCCACTGCAGAAAGGATGCTAAATGGATTATGAACATATTCTCATGCTGCAAAAGTTGAAGGACTGCTGTACACTACTGAAGTAGTATTTCTCTTTTTTCCCATATCAAAGTCCCCAGCTCCTATGGTGTATGACCAAGACCAAACACAAAAAGCTTCCCTAAAGTCAGAGTTCACACTCTTAAAGATGAGCCACTGCCTGAGCTGTTTCTGCATCCAAAGCCTATAAAAATTACTATGTTTATATAATAACAGCAATAGATCACTTTGATACACTCCATTCTGTTTTAGATTTTTATGAATTCTCTGCCAAATAAATTGAAAGATCACTTCAAGAAAGTCAGGTATATGTTTGAGATCCCACTCAACACCAGGAAGCATATATTTTACCAAAATAGTACAAATAAGGAGTTGAAACTAATATTTCTAAATTTACCTTGATGCATACTTTCCATATGTAAGGAAACTTGACAGGCAGCTGCAGTACAACAGAGGTCAGTGACAGTGTGTAGGCTTCCAATTCTGGCTTTTGCTTTACATAAAGATAAATGTAAACACATGGAATGCATCTGCTAAAATATACTGGATTTATTCTTTAATTTCTTTTTACTGCCTCTGTGTTACAAAAGCAGTAGTTTTTTATCTTCAAGATTCCTGCACATTTTCCCCTGAAATAAAGTTATTTTTTTCAAAGTATGGGTTGTATAAACTTTTTCCATAATCCTTTTTGAAGGAAACATAAGGTACTTTATTTTCAAGGATGGATGGACAGAAACAAGGAAACAAGGACAGATGGACAGAAACACAGATGGATGGAAACAAGGAATGATGGACAGATGGAAGGAGACAAAGACAGACAGGCAGACAGACAGAAAGACAATGGCAAAAACGTATTCTTCTCATATGTCTCCAACTCCTTGCTGCAATGAGGAATTACATCAGCAAGGTGGGCTTGCCTCTAAAATATCCCTCTGTAGTCAGAAGTTGAAACAGGAGCTGTGCAGCAATTCTACATGAACAAGTTTGCTCAATGCTATAGAAAAGATAAGCCTGTCCCCAACTGTCATCAATGTCACCCTCATTAGTTTTGCTTTCCAGGTTAGAGTAGTGGTAAGTATCAAGCTTGTGTTTAGCAAAAGTACTAGATGTTTAACCCTTTTTTTTCCATCCTCCATCTTGCACTTTCACACAAAAAAACCCCAAACAAACCAAAATCACTAAGCATTTATACTCACCCAACTGTAGAATCCTTCAGTAGAATCAGGGATGAATTCCCCTATATATGACTGGATTTTCATACAGTTAAGTTTCAGCCTGTAAGAAATTTTTACCTACTAAATTATGTTTTCTCACCAGAACAAAAAGCAGACCTTAAATTCTGAGGCCATAGCCATCAACAGCTGAACTTTGAGGCCCCCAGCACCTCAGCCCACATTTTCATCTGCATTCCTGCAACTTGAGGACTAAAACACACTTCAATCAAGGGATAATGATGAAACTCAGCAAAGAAAATTCTTTTACCAAGAACTAGGTTACTCTGTTATCTTTCTCTATTGCTCAGTTCAGATATAATTGGCGAAAATCAGTTTGCAATTTGCAGGGGCATGATTTCAGAGTTATGATTACTATTAACTCAGAGAAGTTCCTTAGCTGTGTACTCAGCCCCCCACGCAAGTTCAGTTTGTGTCCTAAGCTTAGTTTACAAAAGATTGGTCTTATAAAACTGCAGGCAGAAAACAATAATACTCATTACATGAAAACAGCCCTTGTAACCCGTACCATCAATTATTTTATATAACATTTGTATCACTTTCATCACCAAAATCTCCTTAGAAAGAAAATGTTTCAGTTCTAAAGGTACCTGGCACTAGCTGGAAATATTCTTTCTGGAATACACAATGTAATATGGAGGTATAATTAATTATTTTAAAATGCTTTTTTTCTTGTCTGTCACTGCAGTACATATCACTTCCTTGGAATGAAGTTGCAAATAATGGAAGATGAGTAACAAAGGTACTTTTAGTGTTTAAGAAGCAGAGAGGAATGAGTGAAAATACTACAGGAACACAAAACACCAAACTCCATTACAGTTGACTGAAGCCATGCTTCTCAGTGACTTCAAGTTCATTACAAGGCACAGGCCAGAGGAAGTCAGTAGAACTGCAGTAGTTTGCATTTATTCAAAATAACAATAATTTTCATATCTGACCCTACCGCTTCAGTCCAGACATTCAAAACTGCATGTTACACCAGTTTGCAGTATCCACATTTCTGCACAATTCCCTACATGATTAGTAAAGAACTACCCTTGCATAATTTACCATGAAATTCCAACTAAAAATAAAAAGACAACAGTATCAGCTGTCCATTTAAGATATTTTAGCTTATTTTACAGCCTGGTCCCCAAAACTCTCTTTTAAATATCTCAAACATGTATATACTGTGTTCTGAAGAGCTTTCATAGAGAATGTTTATTAGTCACTTTGATCTAATTCATCACAAAAGAAACCATTTCAAAGTACATAATGTTCTTTTAAGTGACATATGTTGAAGCTGTTAATGTACTTTTAACCCATGCTTTCAAGGATCTGAACTCGTCCTTACATCGTCTAAAACTTAATTAAAGAATACTGTCAATAACAATGTCAAAGTAACTTGTCACCCTATGAATGAGAGCCTCAGTCGATTTTTCAAACTGTGCCAAACTTTCGAAGGGCTCTTTCACTTTATAAATCAACTAGCAGCTTAGAATATCCTGGCAGCACCTTCAAGGAACAAATCAAAATGACAGGAAAAGAGGGGATAACAATCAAAGCTTGACTGAATACAGGTGTTTGAGTTTACAGACGAACCACAAATGCCTGGATCTTTGACAGCTGTTGATGTTATCAGTTATGTGCAGCTATTATTGGCTCCGGTCTTAGGGGCTGTAAGGCCTTTCCCTTAGCAACATCTCTGTGGCTGATAACATTTGGCTGAACTTTCAGATCTTAACCTCCCTTCTGACTTTTTGCAGTCAAACCCGCCTAAACTGATCAGAGGAAGAGACACGCAGTGGGAAGACAAGTAAAATATTATTGACTGGACTGTTTCATGTCTATTAGGAAGAAAGAGCAAGGGAGGGGAGAGCTTTCCAACTTGACAGGCTTCAAGATAATCAGGGAAGGAATCAAGGCAACAGAGTAACCCTTAGAAAAGTAAGAAAGCAATGGCTTCTGAGAGGTCATTGTTCTATATGACAAATATGGGGTGATATTTCATTAGGCTCCAATTTGAGTTCCCCCATTTTAGTACATTTTAGTCCTGCTGTTTAAAAGATCTAGAGCAATTTTATAGCACACAATTCAATATTATCACACTTCTTAAGCCTAGAGCTTAAATCAAAGCATACACAGATAGGTAAATTGTTGAGATTCACAGCAGATCAAACTGTGCTCCTGAGCATTTTCAGAGGAGTCACATTTTTTAGTATTTTTTAAAATTCTGATTCAGCTTGTTATCAGTGTTTTCCTGGGCAGACTTTCCCCTGTTCCACTGCTAAGTCAGGCAAAATAAAAGTTCATAAATATACTCACATTATTTGCTGAAGTCATTCCACTGTTAATGACAATTTTTCTAAGGCAGTGCCATGCACTCTGTAACCCTTTTAGAGCAGCACAAATTATCCAGAATTTCCTATGTTACTCTAAAGTAAAGGCCAGGAAGTTCTCTATACATCTGTACAAATGTGAACTATCAAACATCATTCCAATTATTAGATCAGGCCTATCATCTTAGATCAATAAAATCCTAGGTCAACGAATTACCAATCTAACAGTCTGGGTTCTCAGATGCCTTTAAATGATGAAAAAGCAATTACAGAAACTTTTTCATTGTCATGAGAAGTCTCATTCTGGACCTAATAATCTAAATGATCTTGTTCATCAGTTGGGCAGTACTTGGTTATTAACTGTTACTAGTAACAGTACATCGCATGTATTTACAATGCCCTTCTACTTTCTAAATTTTACATGTGTGCAACTCATGACAGATTATTTTCTTTTCAAGATATTGAGAAAGATCTACTGTGAACAAGTAACCCACCCTCTTTATAGTAAAAATTTTGATCTTTAATTGTGTAATATGCTTATCTTCTGCCTAATAACACTGTAAATCCCATGGGAAAAACATGCTGAACACTATACATATTGTCATGCCATGTCACATGGCAGAAAGCATGGGTGAAATATATATACAACAGTATCAATAACATTTGCACAATTACAGGGAAAAAAATGTAATTAGAGAAGATATTGCAGAAATAAAATGGGACAAGTTCTGCTGCATGACTGTTGATATTTTCAAAAATAAAATCCTTTGATTAGTAAGTTCAGAAACCAAGCAGCACTGTTAAGCAGGAGATTCATTCCAAAATGCAAACTCAGGTGTAGACTCTGCATCTACAGATCAGCTCAGCTACACAGAAATTATCAAATATACTGTGATGTATATTAGAATACCAGCGTTACACTTACTTTATGAATAAAAATCAAGTTATAATAAGTCCAGTTTACCTTCTTAAAGTAATTGAAGAACTTACATATTATTGCAGTTTAGGTTTATAATTCTATTTTTAAAAAACGTGTTCAGCCATAAAAATGTCACCATTTTAACCATCAAGAAAAGGTCACATCGGCATTCAGAATACAACTTAACTATTCTTTTTCATGCTTTGACTCTGAATCTTTGCATCTGCACTTACTTGGAAGTAACTGCTAGAATCATAATCATATATTTAAATTAGTCACTAGGAGAAAATTGGAATGTTTTGGAAGAAAATTAGGACGGAATGTCTCAAGCATTCCTAATATTCCTTAGATTTCTTTTTTTATACCTTCCCTCTATTGCCTATGCTGAGAAAGGAGATACCCTAAGGAAGCCATTCAGGGGTACACATACATAAATGCCATAAGCACTCAGTTAGAAAGCAAATATGGGATGGGTGACCAATCACACAAATTACTTTTATCAACTTGTGAATACCAGTCAAAAACTCTCAATCCACACATCAAAATATTCACTATGGAACCCAGATCAATGTTAATTAATGCAAAAAGCCCATACGTTCATGAGCTGTTTACTGAAAATTCAAAAGAAAAGATTTTTCTATATATATATATCAGAATATGTTCTCCATATTAATGACAATATAATATTCTTAGGAAGAAAAATAAAAGGGTATTAAAGCCAAGAAGGTTCTAGTAAACAACATCGTAAATTGGCCCACTTTTCTGTCTTTTCCAGCTCTAGAAATTAGCTAACACCTGGATTTTCCAATTTACATACTACATGCCATAGCCTTTCATAGGTCATCTGCCAGCAGTACAATACAATGTGCTGTTCAGAATACTGCCTGCCTCCCAAATACAATCTGCATTAAGACCTCATATCAGCACCTTTTCCAGCCCTTAACAGATCTGGAACAGAGTTGAATCACTTCGATTTTTCATTACCTTTGGTATCTTCATTTTAGTATTTGAAAATTTGAGCATTAGTTAAACAGCTAAGTCAGCTCAGAACAGTAGAATTTGGGGGGGGGGAAGTGTTTATCTCAGAAAACAGGAATTATGATACCTATCTATGGTTCACAAGAAATTACAGAACTATCACTACTAGAATTAGGGTATCATTTTGATAGTTATATGAAAATTAGAGCTCATACCTAATTAGCACCAATATATCTTACCTTCTGCGTTTCTTATCTAGAAGCTTATCTAGAAGTCTTTAAAGGGCAAACACCAATGAAACAAATAAAGATTGGTTTGGGGTTTTATTAGGTTGGAATTATGATGTTGTTATGCACATATTTTTTTTGTAACTTGGAAAAAATTATCCATATTTATGTGAGTAGTGTGAAATTTATTATGTCCATTTTCCCAACATAGTTTGATATTACTGATTTTTTGAATGCTGAATTTCTTCTTTCACATCTTAGAAAAGGATTTATGACACATCTGAATTTCTAAAATGTCTAAAGAAAACAAGGTTTTCAAGGCAAGGATGCACATACTTCTCCCTTGCTTCACCTCTGTTGATTCCCCTCTCTTTCCCCCATACTCTCTAAAAACAGCTGTTTTTTTGGGATGCCCTCAATCCAACAACTACAGCATAACTGTTGCCAATGATCAGCTAGCCTGTTTGCCCCTCAAAATTCATTTGACCATTTTTAAAATTTCTTTCCTTAAACACTGAGCAGACCTAGACTTTTCCGCAAAAACGCTCATATTTCACATATAGATAGTTACACCAGCCTAAATTATACCAGTTACATTAGAACTTTATAAGAGGATTCTGGTTATAACCTTAACTGCAAAGAGCCGATCCTCTCTTCTTAATGCTTTTATTCTTAAGTCAGCAGTATTTAGTACAGCACTTCTGGTTAGAGTTCATTTGTACAATGCAACATCGTTATGAAAGCCTTTTATCCTCAATCATTCAGCCAATCCAAATGTGGAGAACCATCTTCAAGAAACAAGCACTAATAAATCTCTTTCATTTCCTTTTAATTTTAGGCAGATAAATGTTACACATCCTGAGTTGAAGGCTCTCTGGACATGAAATCACTTAGTAATGACTCAAATAAAATTTAACCCTATGGTAGCTAACTCATAGATTTCCTTTTGCATTCAGATACTGATTTTAAAAGCTCCTGACCTAAAAAGTAAAATATACAGCATAATTAATCTCAAGACAGGCTTCTAAAATTTAGCAGAACTCATTTCTTCCTCTTCTATCATACATTGGAACAGTTTGACTTCAGACACAGTATCATCTTCCTATTCACAGTTTGCAAAAATCAGCGATAAGTTCTGTAGATGCTACTTTACTTCAGGAAGAATCTTGACTGCTGCAGGAAGGTATAACACTTGAAAACTAAGATCATAGTGTAATGTTAACAGCTATATTCTTAAGTGATTGGATGTTTGACCAAGAAACAGAACTTGACAAAGAGATTCACAAAAGTAAATGTAACTACTAAAGACATAATGCATAATTCAAAGACACGTGTTAAGTCCTGTCCCAGAAAATAGCAATAGTGCAGCAGCAACAAGACAGAGATCCTAGATTGATACAATTGCCTTTCCCAATCTTTTCCAATTTCTTTCACTTTTCAGTGGAAAAAGACAATAAAGACTATCTTATAAAAATCTCTAATGAAGAAGCAAGGGAAACGATTTTTATGTTGCATTTTCACCCCACGTTGTTGGGAAAGGTGAAATAGAGAATAGCAGTATAGAAATCTCACTTTTCTGTTATTGTTCTAGTCAATTTACTTTTTTCTAATGAAAAACAGCTGAAAGTTACAATGGAATCTGCCACGTTCTCAGTTTCCAAACCTATATATTCCACCATTTTATGCAGCTAAGAGAAACACCTTATTTTCCTAACAGAAGGTAAGGTGAAAAGCTATGGGTCCTGCCTTTGATGGTGTCTGAGATAGACTCATCTCTATCATCAGTTAAAGGGATTGTCATTAAAATCATTATAAACAATTAGCATTATTACTTGAGTTCCAGTATTCCTTCTACTTACTGCAGAAAGCAGGGAAAACCACCAGTCTACTGAATGCTAGCAGCTTTAAATGGAATATTAATTACAGAGAAAGGTAAACATTGCAATGGCAAAACACTGTACATATGAATACCACCAAGTTAATTGATTGGAAATCTGTAAGAGAAAAATTGGCCTATTGTATTTTGGGGGGAAATTTTCTTTTTCAACACTATTATTTATTCTGCTTCTACAATAGACTTTTCCACTATTAATTGTTCACACCTTATGAAAGCTTGCATTAAATTCACAAAACTACAGTCATCAAATGTATGCAAAGCAATGCCAAACAAATTCACCTTGCTACACATACTAACTAGGTCTTCTGATTTTAAACTTTTGTATACTGCAGGTGTGGTCAAGTGCAAATGTAAAAATGCTAGATCTTTCTTATTCTCAATACAGAAAAAGTTACATCAAGTCAAAAGGGATGGTTCTCCACTATTATGGATCAAAAAACCTCTAGCAGTACTATTGCAAGCTATTGGCATGTTATTTAAAGCTATCTTGGGTCAGATTTAAATTATGTTCCTTTGTCAAAAATATTAATTTCTTGCAAGTTTGCCTTTCTCAGATGAGGAGTTTCATCTTTTTTCCACATTCTGTTCCTGGAGGAATGTACACTCCCCGACAAGGATGCACCTTGTATTTATTCCGAATTTTAGAATTCCAGACAGTATTACAACATTACATACTATAATGGGAGAAATGAAGTATAAAATTCTCAGCTGATTTTACTCAGAAACACAAACTACACAATGTAGTGCCTGAGTGATAGAAAATAGCGCTTTTAGGATCTATTGCTTTATTCATTTACGCACATTGATGTTCAAGTGTAAATTGTGAACTCAGAAGTGCAACGAAGGCTTGCACTCTGTAGTCTTCATGTAACTGTACTTCATAAGGAAATTCCATACATAACTTTTTTAATGTAATGGATAACAAATAAAGAATTTGGATTTATAAAAGATTAGTTTGGATTGGTTTGTTTTGTTTTCCAGAAAACCATGCTCCTTATTATTTAAAGCTGCAGTAGATATCTATTCTGAAATAATATCCAATTCTGCACTCTTCTGTCCCCCAAACTTTATTCATGCTTACATAGATCTTCACACAGTTATGCAATCATATGGCTAACATCACCCTCCGGATAGTAACAAGGTCCTCTCCAACTCTTTATCAGCTATAAAGCATGCAGAAGTTAAATGCACAGATGAAAAAAAATTTGTCTCAATTTCATACTTCTGCAAAATGGTAATTTTGTACTTAAAATGCACAAGATGGATGTTCAGAAATATAGGCTGAAAGACTAAATTATACTTGGTCATAATTTATGTAGTACAGTCCCAAAGAGATACCAAAAAGGCAGAGCACAATTTATCTGTTGGAATCAGAGATAGCTTTACTAAAACTCCCATTTATTCTATCCCCTATAGCCTTAACCAGCCTGTGTCCTTAGGGTGCACTCTGTTTAAGCTTTCCATATTGCTACTTGATCGCATATTGTAGCCTATAATTTCTCTATCATCTGAAGCAAATTCAGCTCACAAAAACCATGATCTTCATGATACTAAATTCTGCATTTCTAAAATACAAAGTATTTATAGCAATAAAAAATTATTTGCATGAAAAGTGTCTATCAGGGGAACACACTTTAATTTTGAGCATCATACTATTAGAATACAAGATATCCAATACTTTAACATTGGTTGCACTATAAAGAACCTAAACAGAGATACAGGATGCAATTAATACAGTGGGCAAAGTTCTCTTTAAAGAAATTTCATGCAATCTCAGAAAAATCAGTTATATTCACCAGTGTTTGTGCCAAGCCTGAACTTAAGTTCATTTTTTTAATATACAGTTTCACTTATGGGAATGCAGAAGTTTAAAACAAAAGAAATTTAATGTGTTTGATTTGGCACAAGTAGTAAAAGTCTGCAATTATTCTGTCTAGCAATAGTTTTTCTAAATACACTTCCATATAGCAAATTACCTCTAAATTTACCTCAGAAACATCCACGTCAATTAAAAAAAAAAAATTTATAGATGTAGTACTTCAGTCTTGGCCTCCTCACTACATTAGAACTGGTCATGACTTATTTGCATAGAGGATGTGTAAAAGACACTTCATGTTGCAGAAGGACTATGTTTTCAATATCTAGGGATTGTTTTTATCTTGTTTGCATTGAGCTAATATCTTAGTATGTTAACACAGTGTTGTTACTGGAGCTGACAGTGCCAACCTTGCAGCAAGACATAAACTGTGGATATGATGACTTGGGCTCATTAAATATTTCCATGGTTCTTTTAATCATTAGCATTGCTATCATAAATATTCAAATGTCGACAATATATTTTTCCACAATAAACACTGTTCAGTTGTAGACTGGCTAAATTCCAATTAAGAGTGCTTCCATTTTGCCTCCCAAACTTCCCCTGAAGAATATGATACTCTTCTCCCTTTTTCCTTTAATTGAGAGTAATTTTCTCAGCTGTCTTATACTGGGTTAATGGTTTACTACTGACAGTGTTGCACTTAAATGGTCTTATTTAGCACAGATGAATTTAAAACCTCAAGCACAGATCTGCATCTGAACTCCAGAAAGCTTCTATGGAGTCAAAATGTAGTTTAACATGAGCCAGCAGGTCACAAGCACCTCAGGACTCAGTTGAGTCACTAATCAAAATGTCTCCATGTAATACTTAGAATGATAAGCCTTTGGACCATTTGGAACATACTCTTTGGAACATTTCAGGAGCTGTGTTAGGAGTGGTGGACACACAAATGCAGCTTAATTTCAACTAAAATTATGAAAATGCTTCCATTTGTTGTGTTTGCACAAAGACATGAAGCTAGGCAATTGCAAATTTGTACTTAAAAAAAATTGCAAAACAACCAAAGTATTTTTCTGATCTTTTTTCAGCCAAGAATCTGAAGTTAATACATGTACTGCTCTGTGCATAAGTATCTGGTACTATTCTTCACAAAAAAGTTGATAATCCTCAATCTTTCCATCATTCCTAGTTGTCTAGGAGTTTCCACCCATTTTGCCACAGGATGAGTTGGCCTCAGCTCTTTGCTTCTTCCATGTTTTGAAGCTGAAAAAAGAGAGGTTTGCCTTATGAGATATAAAGTCTTCAGTGACCACAAACACCAGTTACTGTAAAAAATGTCAGCATATCTGTGCAAAAAAAAGTTATGAAGAGAACACTAAACAGGTGGGTTTTGATCAGCACATCAGTCAGTTTAGAGAAATGGTATATTTAATTCTCTTATATGCCCAAGAGGTTAGAGCAGACTGAATTTTCCTGTAGCCCCAATGTGCTAAACACAGGACCACATTCACAAGTACATCTCCAAACATATCCCAGCACCGAAGCATTCTGGGCCGCAAGGGGCTGCATTTGCTTGATAGACAATTACTAAGCTATCTTCCAGGTCACAATCATTAATGGTTACTCATCATTAGACTCTCAAGACTACAAACATCTCCCCTAAACTCTCTTCAATTCCCAAACCAAAAACGTTATACTTTTCTGCCATTGACACAGTCAGCACCAAGTCTTCCTAAAAATATCAAGACTTTCTAATCCTCATTTGACGGAATCAATCTAGAATTTAACCTTGTTTAGATCAACTAAAAGCTGCCATTCATATACCCAAGAACCTCACTCAGTCTGATGATAACACTTACATCCGTCTAGCAATGTTTCTCTAAAACTTTTTGATTCTTCAGCTGCATGGTAATAACGAGAAAACATGCTTTGAGTAGCAACTGCACATGAAGCTTTTCAATACTGAGTTTCACTAAATGCAAAAATTAATTTAAAATTCATTAAAGCCACCTGCTGGTAGCCTACTGATGATAGCTGTCTGACACTAATAACTATTAGAAATCTGGGACATTTAGAAAAGGAAAGCTAGGTTAGCTAAGGAACACCATGTAGAGTTAGGTTTATAGGTGCAGATGGTTTTTGAGCATAAAATCTGTGCTTATGGAAGATTCCAGTAGAGTGATAAATGAGTAGCAAACCTACAATTTGTAAGAATAAGACATGGATTTCAAGGACTGCCATATACACAGTTGTTTCAAAACCAGCTCGCAGTATCGCAGAAAGTGTTTCATGCAATGGATTCTTCTTATGACTAAGGAACTGTTTTAAGCAGAAAATTCACTGCAAAGTAATTTAACTGTAATCAAAATTATAAATCTGAGGACAGTAGCAGATAAATTAGATTCTGAGTCATCTCAGTTTCATTACAAACTGCACTACACACAAAGGCCATCTATTTATATATCTTAATATCTGTATAGGAAAGGTAAATACCACATTGGTCTAATAGCTTTACATAGATGTCTGTCACTGAAAAACTGAAATACTGAAGTCTCCAGTGTGCATGTGTCTGGTATATCTCACATAATCAACAATGAATAAATGCAGAATCTAAACTCTGGAGATACTGTTTTCCTTTCAAGGAAATGCATCTTAGGTTTTAGTAATATTCTCTTTCGCTGGCAAGAACTTAGGGATACAAAAAGAAGCCCAGGCTGTGAGGGTTATTCTTAGAGTGATGACTTGTAATAGAGTTGAGCCATTTTTCAGAAAACAAAGATGTATCTGGAAAGCACTTGTGGATTTTCAAATAGTCAGCTAAAATGCCATTAACCTGCTTTAAGAAAAAGTACCTGGAGTTTCAAAAATTTAATTTGGTGGTCGTACAGAACTGTATGCATACTAATATTATGTCGCTTTTGACAAAAAAAAAATCAAGACTTAGTAACTAAGCTTCTGAAACCTGAATTCCAGGTTTCATGACAGTATCAGAAAAAGAAAAATTATAAGAATCAAACAACCTTTAACAACAGAATGGGTGGCAGGGAACATTGTCCTCTTAGGTCTTCAGAATTTTAAAATTACAGAAGAAATGTTCACAGAATCACATACATTTCAGTTTAGGAAATTCATAGAATCATAGAATAGTTAGGGTTGGAAAGGACCTTAAGATCATCTAGTTCCAACAGCCCTGCCATAGGCAGGGACACCTCACACTACACCATGTCACCCAAGGCTCTGTCCAACCTGGCCTTCAACACCGCCAGGGATGGAGCATTCACAGCTTCCTTGGGCAACCCATTC